>NQII01007094.1:7870-20311 GCA_002778355.1 Clitarchus hookeri | reverse complement strand
GGAGGGGGGGGGGGAGAGCCCCGTTAAAACCTGCCGAACAGCGGCATCGTTCGATACGATTCCTACATGTGAAAATCCCGGAGCAACCCCGTCGGGAATCGAACCAGGTTCACCAAGGTGGGGAGCGAGCAGTCTAACCACTACACCACCGCTGTCCTGTTTCACGATCGAATTAACTTTTTTTTGGCAGTTCTAATGTATTAGCTTGTCACCGTTAATGGATCTCTTTTGAAATCAACCTTCGAAAAATGTATAACTAGACTAAATATAAGGTACACAGATTTTTCGTCTTCTGAGCATGTACTCGACTTTGACCTACTCCACACCAATACAATTCTCAAAGTCACGTGGTCACTAGAAATGGAAGCGTTTGTTTATATTTTAATTTTCAAAAGATAATCACTAGTACGTGAATAAAATGCCTTTACCAAAATTAATTTAATTAAATTGCATCACAAATTGGTCAGAGAATATCTACGAACCTCTCAAAGCACCTGTTTACCTAAACGGGCTTCTAATCTCAAAATCCATCCACGTCGTTTATGATTGTCGTAGTGGCAGAAAANAGCACCTGTTTACCTAAACGGGCTTCTAATCTCAAAATCCATCCACGTCGTTTATGATTGTCGTAGTGGCAGAAAATCAGTTCTATGTTGTGACACGGAGACTGATTTTGCGCAGTAAGTGCGATCTCTCTACGCCGTATTCAATATACAAAAAATTGTCACTTCCACTACCTGCATATATTTTAACGGTAACACTAACGAGTATCAGCCCTGTAAAGTTGGTAACAACGGATGGAAAGTATTCCCATGTCTTAACGTTGAATTAAAAGTGTAAGTAAACATTAGTGAATATTGTAATTATTTCTTTTGATTCCTGTTTCTTTAATGCATGTAGATGTGTGAAGTAGCAAATTTGTAATATATTTACTTTTCTAATAATTTCACAGTTTCATTTGACCTCATCTTTAAGGACCCTGCCAACTGAACACGACTGTGGCCTAAGTGACAGTGGTAAGACATCACCGAGCATTGTGACGTCGAAAGGACTATGGGGATTCCAGTTTCCTTCCGTCACCTGACCACTTATATGTTTCAGAAGAGAAATGGTGTGGCAACTCTACTGATGTAATGAACTGGGTCGCTCATTAGGCCGCACGAACCTTTGGAAAACAGCCTCGAGTATGATTGGCTATAAGGCGTTATGGAATATTCCCTATCTATCGGGCTGCCATCTTGCAGATTAGCCTCCAAGGGATGATCGATGAACGACGTTCCGCCATATTTCCGACTGGTGAGACCATGTATTTAAAAACATTCAGATTTAATCAGTAGTCACTTTAGCTGAGGTTCCTAAGGCGTACCGCTCGGGCGCTGTTGATCNCTGAGGTTCCTAAGGCGTACCGCTCGGGCGCTGTTGATCTAGGTTCGAATCCTGGTCGGGCTTTCGATTTGTTTTCATATTAATCAACACTGTTTAATGTGCGTGGAGTCAAACCTATCTTTAGTTGCACCAACAAAATCTTAGTTTGGGGCTACCAAATAGAAACAACAAAATAATTTGTTTTTCAGCAACAAAATATTTCACTGCCCCTAGACAAACAATTTATTTGGTTGCGCCAAACAAACTTCGTTTGATTCAACAGAAACTTTTTCTCGGTGCGGGTAAGCTTTATTCTACTCAGGTTAGGAACAAAACGTGATTTCTTAGGGAAGATTTTGGCATAGGGAATATTTCCGCTGCTAGGTGCGCAATGTTGCAAAAAGTAACTTTTAGTTAAAAGGTTAAGCTGCAATCATTATACATGATAAATAATTTACATAGTTACGAATTAATTTTATGTTCGATTTATAATTATTACAGTTAGCCTTTTTTTTTAACGTAGGAAATAGAGAAAATCTGGTAGTCATGCGACACTAGCGCTCACCTAGCGGCGAAAATTTTTGGTTGCCAAAGTTTTAAAATTGATCTTCCCAGCCTGAGTAGAAGTAACATTAGGGCGGGTCTTCGGCCGAGGAAGGCGCGTTCTTCTTCACGCGGTGGTTACTCTTCTTCCTCCTCTTCAACCTTTTCGGGGTCGCCGCTGTCTTCGGTATAAACATCTGCAAACAGTGTGACCTCCAGGCTGCCCGNCACGTCCCAACCCCCCTGGCCTTTCATCTCCGTGATTTACCCATTACGCGGCACTTAAAACTCCTCCGAAAGACCCCGGCGGTTCGGACGGGACTCGTAAGGTCGTCGGCTCGATGTCCGTGGCAGATACCCTGCGCCCCTACGCGTTTGTTTCCTTTTTTTGGACGCCGGCCAGTCGATAGCCATCAGCGGTAATATCGAGTTACTAGGAGAGACCGTTGGTAGGTCGTCCCGGATGCTGCCTATAACCTCCTGACTCCATAGGCTGTTCGGAAACAAGACCTCATAGTCTGAAACTTGTCAAGCGCCCAGTGGTGGTTTCCTTTGGGCGCACGGCCTGCCTCAGGTCATAGAGTTGTTATCTTTTAAGGGCGCTCTTCACGAAAAAATTAATTTATTTATATCTGTACGAAATAACATTCAACTGGTAGACATTACGTACATAGTTGATTCACTGTTTCATCCTACTTTTCTGAAGGCCTGCTTAGGTTCTGTTTCCACGATATTCCTTCGTCTCATACNGTTGATTCACTGTTTCATCCTACTTTTCTGAAGGCCTGCTTAGGTTCTGTTTCCACGATATTCCTTCGTCTCATACCGACAAAGATTGGCTATGTCTAGAAAATTACAACTAAGTGACAACGCACCGCATTCCTGCCCACTGTGTAATAGAATTTTCCATAATCACTTTTTATTTCTAGGTATTACTGACATACATGTTTTCAGTCTGTATTTATTCACATTAATTATAATTGAAATATTATCATTCATAGATAGAATGTAAGTATAAGTTAGATTAAACCAAAAATATGGTATTCTTATGTTAACACTAGAAAATTCCTATGATACAGGACATATTCAGGAAACAACCAAACACGCAATATAGTGGGGTGATTTTTCAAATGTTTGATTAAAAAAGTGGGAAGAAACCGAGAATAGACTATAAGTACCCATTCCTCTCATAAAAAATTAGGTCACGCTTTTTGCATAATGGCATATCAAAAGAACAATTTAAGTATTTTTGGGATGTACAAATAAAGTGATTGAAAACATTTACACAAAATTTGGGAAGGAGGACTGAAAGGTAATGTCTTGTCATTTTAAGGTATGCTTAGCGAAAATGTTTAAACAAAACTTATAGACTGCCACAAATTGGAAATACGCAAACATTATCTTAATTTAAGAATTTTTAAACATTGCAAAAACATTTCGTGGCATAATTTTAAAGACTTGTTGATGTAACTCGTGCTATCTTATTTCAGTGTGAACTGTCTCATTTCTGCAAGTGAGTTTGTTTTTATTATTTTTACATCCCAAAAAACTATAATTTTGATTTTGACACCCGATTTATCAAGAAATATGGCATCTAGTTTTTTATGAGAGGAATGAGTATTTGTAAGTAATGTCGACAAGATAACCAGTATTTCGAAATTTATCAAATAATGAAAATTTTCATGACCATAAGGTAGAAAGTGGATCTCCTTATAGTGATGCAACCAGCAACCGAGTAAATGCAGAACTCTTTATAAAGTACTGTAGAAACTTCCAAAATATTCAGAAAAATATGGCTTGAGTTTTACATGAAAGATAAGTGTTTATATTTTATTAATTGTAAAATATGTCACTGCAGTAAGTTTCTTTGATGGTTAAGTTAATTAACTAATAACGAAAATTTCCATTTCTTACCCAAAAATGTATGTATTTCTTCTCTGGATGAATTACAAAGTAATTTTTATTAAAAAATCCTTATCTAACCAGGTTAGCAGTATTTTTCATATGCTTGTATGTGATAAAATATTCGTACTTATATAGATGTAATATAAATTAATTTTATGGAAATCAGTTACAATACATATTACACCAATTGACAGGATTATTTATTTTTAAAATTAAAAGTAATGTCAAATACAGCATTTTTTCGCAAACAGGCAATTATATTAATGTCTAATTCCATATAAATCAATCGCAGTAATGATAACATGTCAAATAACTGTGTAATTTTGGAAATACAAAAAACACTATATAATATACTTAGGCTGCTGCCTTCGTATTGCAGTGGTAGAAAGTGGAACTATGTGAAGATGTCGAAAATTGAACAAGCAGGCAGGGTGTGGTGGTGATGTGTGCAATAACAGCTGCGGTAATGAGTTGTGAACCAGTTTGGAAGAGGACTGAGTGTCTAGGGACATAGGAAACGCGAGTGCTCACCTGTGTCCCTGGCTATCGCCACGAGCATTTGCTGCTACCAATAAAAATAACAGCCCACCATTGCAGGTCTATGTTATTATGCCAGTTCCCATGCAACTAAAAATATATACTTTTATTATGTAAATCGCATGCATTTCACTCATATCAGTTTGAAACTGTAATTACTGTAAATTTACAATTATGGAGGTTGTCATGCATAAAACATGATAAAATGTAGGTAGAGAACACAAAATAATTTTAATATACATAGCTGTATATAATGGCATTCTAAAAAAAAAAAAATGGAATAGTTATGTGTAAAATCGATGAAAATGTGATTGAGAAGGAGTAATATTTTGTGAACGATTAATAAATTTTCCAGCTTACCGTTCACGCACTTTATGAAAAATAATCATTTTCTCTACATCTTCCTCTTACTCAGTTTCTTCATTGAGCTGCAACTAACGGCGCAACAAATGCATAGCATACCAAACTATACTAGAGCAGCTGTCATAATATAAAATAATATATATTTATTTTATTGATTGTATTATATGTAATAGAGTAATGTACGTATTTTATTAACATCATAGTATTATAGTCTGAAAGTATTGTAAACGTATTATATATCTGATTTAAAAAATATTTTTTGTAAAATTTTGAATTTTTTTTGTAATAAGACATAATTTCAAATAACTTCAAGTATCATTTTTTATATGTAAGAATGTAGATGTTACTATTTACTTCTAAAGTAAATATTTTGGAGAATATAAAGTGACTATATAAATATATTCGGTTCAAAGAGAAACTAATTACGCGTTATTTTCACTTCGAGCTGCAACCTTTTGTCCACTGAAGAAAATTTGTCGAATAGTCCGCATGGACAGCCTGACTGTACGGAAATTGTCAGACAAGCATTTAAAGTTATTGTACTGTCTTGCTAGGGGAAGGGGGAAGGGACATTGATGGGGGTGGCGCGCTAACTTGTCTGGCCAGCACGAGTCTCGCTACTCGTTCTGCAGTCTGGTTCAGGTGCACGGCTGCCAGGTGTGCTGCGATAAGGTGATTGCTATCTCTACAGTGGTTGTGCGATGATAGTAAAAGAATTTGGGTACACCGGAAGTATCCAGTCGGAAAAGGCACGAGGTTTCCCTTCATAAAAAAAAACAGAAGTGACTTACACGTAAACATCCTAAAGAAACACCGTTAAGATACAACATAATACTCATTATTATATACAATTATGTTTAAAAAGTGTGTGTGGTTTTCTGCGTACGCGTGTGAGCGCCTGAGAGGGGGAAAAAAAGGGTGTGGTAAATGGTGTATGCACACGTTCGCGTGTGTACACACACACACTCACAAACATACAGAGAAAGTTGAAGTCTTACTGTTGGTGTTGGACATATATGTTTTTCTTACACCGGTTTTATCCATGCAATATCGCAGAAGAACACCAGTGTCATTCATGACATGGCCGACAAAGCTATGAACTCCGTGAGTTAGGACCCGGCAAGACATGCGTACATGAAGTTAGAACTAGTGAGATAACGAGTGGAACAAAAACCTTTGCAATGTAGATGTAAATGGAAGTTAATTTCAATAATGCAGTTAGTTTATTTTTTTATGATTAAGTGATGGCTGTGTACGGTAAAGTAAGCACCTTTGGAAAAAAAAATTCTGTCTTTTACTACGCTATTTCAGAAGACACATTGTGGCTGATATGGTCTCTGTAGAGTGGGAATGCTTCAAGAAAACTAGTTCCATATTTCAACGTCGAATTACAAGATAAAATTTAAATCCTTGGAAACTGATTTTTAAAATTAAGTTTTTATTTACTTTATGCACGTAAGTATACGAGTTAACAAATTACCAACATATACACATTCATAAAATGTTTCCAGTTAAACTTGACTAATATATGAATAAAGTGATGAGGTCCATGAAAATGCTGATTTTACATATGGCAGAAGGATAAATGATGCACAGAAAATAGATCCTAATTAGGGATTTAAAAAAGCAACACGGTGCATGTATTCCGCCAATATTTTTAATGTGGGCAAAAAAAAACCAAGTTTAGTTTATAATGGAGCGTTTTGCCCATCCGTAAGTTCTGATTAAAATATACTGTATCCATCCATTCGCTTTACTGACAAAACTTCCGGAAAGCAGTAAGTATAAAGAAAGAACGGAAGTATACACTTTTACTCTCTTTACATAAAGGCTTACTGTGCAATAAGACGAGAATAAACTTACTTCATAAAAATATTTTCCTCTAGTTTTAGAAAATGTTGCCTAATGTTTCGCTTCCATCAGCCATTCTAATGTGATTTCAGAGATACCCAACCACGTGAAACACTAGTTCTCGTTCATCCATTTTAAACGCACCCGACTCTTCTCAATGAATCTCCTACAATATAACTTTTATTTTCGGTGAATTCACTTCACTTATACATAAGAGTATTAAAATTAAAAGATCGAACAATCCAGAAAATATGACACCCAACATCAACAAATTTTGCCGCAAGTCAAGGGAATTCCAGACGCCATACATGAAGCCGTGTTCACATGTGACAAAGGTAGTTTTATGGGTGCCTTCACATGCTCTATAGTGAGGACGTAAATAGCTGTAGGTTGCCGCCGTTGATTTCCTGACAAAAAATTTCTAAACGATACGAGACAATACCGTCCACCGTGTGGTGTACACCGTTTATTGAGATGTCCCAATGTGTTCACTTTCTGAACGCTTCTCGGACAGCTGACTCAAGTCAGCACTTTAGAAGTATCAACTGGAATATGTGTGGTCTGTTCTTCCTGTTTCGAAATAAGTTTTGATTGCTTGATATCGGAGCCTTCAGAAAAATCTGCAATGCTATGGTTAACAGTAGTATACGGTTTTCATTGTTTTTTTATATATACTAGATTATAACGTAAACATCAGTTTCGGTCGTAAAACTGGAAAAAAATTGTAACTCCCGAACACTTGTGGCTTTGTAGGCGCCGCGTCATGGGTGCTGACAGAAACAAATCGTGTCGTCTTAAAATGGCCAGACTTTAATGTTTCCAGAACCGGCCAGATGTTTACGTCCGGAAGAAGTATGGCACTTGATTCATGTACAGTTAGGTACGTCTTTATATGTGTGCGCGTACATATACTGCATATGTAATTGCCATACTATAGGTATGACAGTGAGGTGTGTGTGTGTGTTGTGTAATTTTTTTGTAATTATTTCACAATTACGAGATTGAAATGAACGAATATGTGTTGAAAACAAAACTTCGTAATCCTGTGCCATGCTTCAAGATAAAACGTACAGGATGATTATGAACAATGTCGTTGATAATACTAGCGCACATCCACGTTTTCCACAGGGAACCCGAGCAAATGTTTGTTTACAAATTCTTTCTCTTTGGGAATACTGTCCCGATTCTTGAAGTGCGACGCCGACAAGTGACGCATGCAAGGCTATACGTGTACGGGTACATAGGGAGCTGACGAGAAGGAAAGGCTAAGGCCTGGTTTATAAAAATCGCAATAACGCAACACTCGCAAAATCGCAACGACGCAAAATGTCAAACTNCAAGGCTAAGGCCTGGTTTATAAAAATCGCAATAACGCAACACTCGCAAAATCGCAACGACGCAAAATGTCAAACTCTGAAATCTTTATGTAGGTGCCTCTTTATAAAAATCGCAAGGAACTTTTATAAACAGGTGCCTAAAGATTTCAGAGTTCAACTTCTTGCGTTGTTGCAGTTATACCAGTGTTGTGTTACTGCGTTTTTTTTTATAAACCAGACCTAAGGAATGACTTTCCCCGCCTGCGTGTATGCCATAGAGTATACAGGATGGTCCGCCTAACGTGGACACCCCAAAAATTTCCCGGAACTGTTGCAGATCACGAAATGTGGTTTCAGCTAAATGAAATTACGTACGAAGGAGAGTCATTTGCCCCAAAGTGACTATTCGCAACGCGCGTATGGACGGAAATAATTAAACCACGTATGATGTTTCGCCTGGAAGCATACATTTATTTCAACGGCTTTTGAAAGTATGTGCAAAGAAGAAATTCAGTGATACAGCATATGCAATGGAAAGTAACACAGAAACGCCAATAAATAATGTGCAAATATGATCAAGTTAGTTGATTTAAATAGTATAATTCTCACTGATGTAATTTAGAGTGAGTGTAGCTAGGGTACAATTATCCATGCTTCACCCCCTTTTGCGTCACAGTTTTCTTGCTAGGGTTTTCGTGGGGTGGAGAGTGAGTTAACAGGTTCTTCCACCAGTCCTTTTTCTTATTTACAACTCGACGACCGCCTGTTACCTTCCCTGTCGACGTGCTAATGCAGGCGATAGTGATGCGCGCGGATGTACCGTTACTTAATTGGCTCCGTCGAGCGGCCATCATAGAGTTGTAACACGGTTTCTTGCGGGCGTTTCCGTCTCCTAGCTGTGTGTAGTCAGCGAGCGGTTCGCTCCCGGCACACTGGTCCAATAACGTGTCGAACAGCGGCGTACGTCACTAACAAGTCTGCCTGGAAAATTTCCAGCGGCCATGTGAAGAGTCAGCGTCACAGTACATTCACAATCACTTCTGAATTTTCTGAAGCCCTGCTAAACTTCTGCTTCACGGATCTTCCTCCGCCTCGTGCAAACAAAGATTGATCGAGTCTAGAAAATTACACCAAAGGGACCAGGCACCGCATTAAAGAGCACTCATTGTAATAATATAATGCATAGGAACTATTTTTTTTTACCAAGCATTACTAACGTAACTNCGCATTAAAGAGCACTCATTGTAATAATATAATGCATAGGAACTATTTTTTTTTACCAAGCATTACTAACGTAACTCTTTACTTACCTGTTTCCTTCGTATTAATAATGAACGAAATATTCTAATTTATAGATAAAACACAAGTAAGAGCTAAGTATAACCAAAAATAAGGTAATTTTTTGTTAACACTAGAATAAAATGCTTATGAGACATTACATATCAAGGAAACATCCATGTACGTCAAACATGGAGTGATTTTTTTTTTAAAGTTTGATTTAAAAAGTGTGAAGAAACCACGAATAGACTAAAGCGTGTATTGTCAAAGTAATAGGTAGTCTACACCCGGACAGCAGTAACTTGGCTAGAACCCAATTTTTAAATAAACTACAGCTGATTGCTTAAAAAAAAAAAATCTATAAATCAAAGATAATTCATATTTTTATAACATAATGTTATACATAATTATAACCAGAACGAAAAATGTGTTGACTGTAACTATAAAAACAATTATTTGAACTAATGTTAAGGGCTTTTTCTAACATAACTTGCATCAAACTATTACAGAAAATTTTGGAGCAAAAATTAAGTTTCAACTTAACAAAAAATTTTTAATTAAATTTTTCAGGTGTACAGTTGGAATTGTAGAAAGAAAAATAAATGTAAAACTGAGTGTAGCAATTTNCGCATTAAAGAGCACTCATTGTAATAATATAATGCATAGGAACTATTTTTTTTTACCAAGCATTACTAACGTAACTATTTACTTACCTGTTTCCTTCGTATTTNCTATTTTTTTTTACCAAGCATTACTAACGTAACTATTTACTTACCTGTTTCCTTCGTATTTATAATGAACGAAATATTCTAATTTATAGATAAAACACAAGTAAGAGCTAAGTATAACCAAAAATAAGGTAATTTTTTGTTAACACTAGAATAAAATGCTTATGAGACATTACATATCAAGGAAACGGCCATGTACGTCATACATGGAGTGATTTTTTTTTAAAGTTTGATTCAAAAAGTGTGAAGAAACCACGAATAGACTAAAGCGTGTATTGTCAAAGTAATAGGTAGTCTACACCCGGACAGCAGTAACTTGGCTAGAACCCAATTTTTAAATAAACTACAGCTGATTGCTTAAAAAAAAAATCTATAAATCAAAGATAATTCATATTTTTATAACATAATGTTATACATAATTATAACCAGAACGAAAAATGTGTTGACTGTAACTATAAAAACAATTATTTGAACTAATGTTAAGGGCTTTTTCTAACATAACTTGCATCAAACTATTACAGAAAATTTTTGAGCAAAAATTAAGTTTCAACTTAACAAAAAAGTTTTAATTAAATTTTTCAGGTGTACAGTTGGAATTGTAGAAAGAAAAATAAATGTAAAACTGAGTGTAGCAATTTNGTTTTAATTAAATTTTTCAGGTGTACAGTTGGAATTGTAGAAAGAAAAATAAATGTAAAACTGAGTGTAGCAATTTAAAGAAAACTCTTAACGCAAATTAGAGAGTGAAAAATAAATACTGTAAATGTAAAAGTTTTTATTATTTAAAAAATTTGGAGAATATCCGAAAAAACATTAATAAAAATATTTTTACCCTTATTTACAAACACATACGGTTCCTATTTGCACTTGGTTAACAACAAATTCGAAATACCACAAAAAATTCTCTATTGTTTGTGAAAATTGCAACACCTAGACAGAATGGCCCGAATGAATCCAAACTCGGAGTATGTGTAGAACAGTGTACCAGCAACAAGTGATTACGATTGCAGAGAGATGACATACATGTAGGCCCAGCAGCGCCCTCTCATGTGTGACCGGAAAGGTCAGTGTTACGCCAAGCTCAGTCAGTGAAGAGCCGTCAAACGAAGTGAAAACAAATGCCAGTATGCCTCGTCGACGTCAAAGGATGCCATATCAGCATGTGAGTGAGTTCAAGCGAGGCAGAATGATCGGTCTCGGGGAAACGGGTTTGTCATACCGTGACATTTCGGCTCGTACAGGGCATACTGGCACGACAGTGATTCGTGTGTGGAACCAGTGGATATAAGAGGGTC
The DNA here is from genome assembly GCA_002778355.1 of Clitarchus hookeri. NCBI lineage: Eukaryota > Metazoa > Arthropoda > Insecta > Phasmatodea > Phasmatidae > Clitarchus > Clitarchus hookeri. The sequence continues at coordinate 9,130 of NQII01007094.1, read as the reverse complement.
GTACGCAGCGACGAGCGGGTGCTGGACCACGCAATGTGGCCACAGTATGGGATGACCGCCATCTTGTCCGTATGGCCTTGANCAGCGACGAGCGGGTGCTGGACCACGCAATGTGGCCACAGTATGGGATGACCGCCATCTTGTCCGTATGGCCTTGAAGGACCGTACAGCCTCGTACACAGTGTTCACTCGACACTGGAACAATTACACGGGTTTGAACCTGACTGCGTCGACGGTTCGACGCCGTCTGCTGCAGGCTGGACTGGTGGCACGCATGCCATTGCGTCGGCTTCCATTGTCCAGAAACTACAAACGCCTAAGACTGCAATGGGCACGTGAACGCCGTCGCTGGAGTGCTGAGTGGCAAAATGTAGTGCTTTCGGTAGAGTCCCACTTCAACTTGTCCTACAGTGATGACCGCATACGTGTTACACGCTACCGTGGTGACCGCAATCTGGCAACCAGTGGATACAACATGCGATCTCGACTCCTACGTATTGAGGGCAATCTGAACAGCAACCACTACATCAGGGAGTTTTCAGAGCCCGAGATACTGCCCTTCCTGTAGACTCCTACAGCCATTCAAAAATGGAGCAATTCTCTAAATAAATCATTAAACTCCATTCTTCCGAGAGGAGTTTAAATTTCTTAACACTGTACGTTTAAATAAAGGTTTATAATTCGTAATAGGCTGTTACAAATATATCGCATTCTGAATGCAACTCACAACTCTTAAAATTGAGTTTTTGCCATTTATGTGTAGGGAGTATTACACATACGGTATTACTTGACAAGTGAAAAACTGTCGCAACAGCATATTTATGTTTCACTGGATGTACGGCAGATAAATGTGCGTTGCACTTTTAACAAAACAGATTCAGTAACCCTACATCAGCATTTCATATATACACATACAAGTGTTTGAAAATGACTGAATNTATACACATACAAGTGTTTGAAAATGACTGAATGGCGCACTGCTACATATTCTCACCGTTTTAATCATTTCAAAATCCCTTTATAAGAGAGTATTTTAAAATTAAAAAAAAAATAAGGTCCAAATTATTTTACTCTTATTTACAGCGTATAAAACATTTTGAGTACGATAGTCGTGCATTCAGGGTGGTATATATCGTGTAAGCCTATTAATTAGACTATTGCAATTTTAATGAGTAAAATTACTGTAGTCGTACAAACGGTTCTTCTAAGAACTAAGTTTCCGAGGATATTTTTTTTTGTTAAAGTACTTCCTCCCCTTGC
>NQII01007093.1:22839-103712 GCA_002778355.1 Clitarchus hookeri | reverse complement strand
TTTTTTAACATTTTCTCTCACTAAATTTAGTGAATTTATTAATACTGTATTATTAACAATTTACTTGGTTTTAAGAAGGATTTCATTTCATAGAGTATAAAATGAAACTCCAAAGGGGGAGAGGNATTATTAACAATTTACTTGGTTTTAAGAAGGATTTCATTTCATAGAGTATAAAATGAAACTCCAAAGGGGGAGAGGCTAAGGCTGAGGCCCATTCAGCTCTCCCTTGTACTAGCCCATGGAGGTACTTGTGCACTTCTATATGGAGGTGATGACAGTATGCAGTCTTATAGGCTGTTCACGGCAAAGTGAGCACTTCTGAGGCCCTAGTTACTTTTTCCATTCAACCATATTTTATCCTTTAACCACCTTTTTAAGTAAATATTGCCATGCAAGTATTAAACACAGTGTGTATATGCCACCACACTCGGAAGTTCGTCTGAGGTTAAAATAAAATATATTTATTGACTAGTACTCCAAATGAGAGGACTTTCAAAAGTACTCACTTTATCATGAATAGCTTATACTGGAACTGTTGAAGCAAGTACAGATTCATAATGCCTGTGATGGTCATCTCCATGAAAAAGAAGGTCAAGACACACATTAACTTTCAAACTGTCATGAACATGTTCCAGAGAAGCAAATAGATTCTCACAACCCCAAATCCTGAAGTTGTGGGTGTTAATCTCACCAGGGACATGGCATATTTCACCACTAACCTGCAGCAACATTTCCATATAACATTCCTTCCAAAATAGTTTATTGCCATCTGAACTTCCCATCATCTATAATAGCCTGCACGCTCTTAATTGTAATGCCTATTATAAATCTTCCCGCACAATGTGGGCCCTCATTTTCCCAAGTTGCATGTCCCACTGACTTGCACTGATATCAAACAATGCTATCTCTGTTACATCTCATCTTCAGAAACACAAGGTCTCCTGGCAACTTGTAACACTGGTGTCACAAGTGGGATAGAGGTATTTACTTGTAAATAAAGTTAGGTAATGGGCTAGTAATTAGTGACATTAACAAAATTGTTTTAATAGCTGTAGGCTGCGACATTATACCGTTTTGTTTACATATTGCTTGCAGTGAATGCTAATGATAAAATGTCTGCAGAACTGGAAGCACTGCAAGCATTAATTGAGGGGCTAAGTAGCTACGTGAGTGCAAATGCTGATCGTTTGAGAGGAGAAGATGTAAACTGTCAAATTAGTAGTGTAAATTAAAATGTAAATACCCATAGTAGTAGTGTAAATAGTCAGATAACTAATGTGAGTGAATTAGCTGATAGGGAAAACTGACACAATAAAAGAAAATGTATATATAGGAAAACAGCCACAATAAATGAAAATGTAAATGAAAAAGTAGATAGAAAAATAGAAGACATTAGCGAGTAAGTGAATACACAAATTGACTGTGGGACAAGAAAATCAAAAGTGCGAGTGAAAGGATGGACAGTGTAAATGAAAGAATGTACAGTTTTAATGAAAGAATAGACAGTGTAAGTAAAAAGTGTACGGTGTCACGAAGAAACAGGAAATGAGTGCATATACGAAGGAATTATCCTATTACTTAATGATTTCTTGCCAATACAATTAATTTACGGTGTTACAACAATTTTAATAACAATGTTGCTTTTTTTTTTTTGCATCTTTATCACTTTTTAGCCAAGCAGTTATAAGTGTTGTGGTCAGGCATGAGGAAATAGGAACTTGTCCCTCAGACAGGTACTACAATTCCTTAAAATCACTCCTTGTAAAAACACATCCAAGGTTGTCCAAAGAATTACGAGGAGGAGGGTACAATGTCCCAAATAAGCAAGTATTTGGTAGAGAAGGAGGGGTTGAGGAGTTAGAGAATGGAGAGAGGGTGGTAGGAAGAGAGCTGAGCCTAGAAAATAAATGGCAACAGGAGAAAAAGGGTGTGAAGTAAAGCTGATAATTGGTAGGGGTATCAGTCATCTACTAGCAGTGCTACCAAAAGTATCAGCTCCGCCAATTTTCTGAGGAGGTGGAATAGGAATTGTACCCAGGACCTCCTGCATGAAAAATTTGATAACTACTTTTCAATCGATATTGGTTTAATTAAAAACTTTTTCATTACAACAAATTCTATAAAAATGTAATGTATGTTAATGAAATTTAACATTGCAGTTGGGACACAAGCAAATGAATCTGTCAGGTGGTATAGCATAGTAGTAAAAATGTCTAGAAATTTTTTCAACTTATTAATGAGAATTTTCTCACTGAACATAACCCCAAGGTCATGGTCAAGGTATCCAGATGTTAAGATCAAGGTCAGACACACCCAACATGGCCACCACCCGAGGTCACCGACCTGCTCCTATTCCACACTCCAGCCTCAACGCTCATGTACCAGAATAGTCATACTACTTCTCTGTTATCACTGAAAGGTTATTTTTACACTATCCCTGCTAGCCGAACTTGAATAATGAAAATAATAGAAAATCATAACTGGCATTTGTTATACTCTATTCATGGTTTCTTCACATTTTTTTAATGAAACCTTACAAAAACCACCTTACATATGACGTATTTAGCGTTTTATACTTCTGTTAACATTAAACTATCTTACTTTTAATTAAATTAGAATTTCTGATACATAAATTGGAATATTTCATTTGTAATTGATATGAATGAATACAGGGAGAAAATAGGTGTGTTGGTGATGCCTAGTAAGAAATAGTTCTTATGCAAAATATTATTAAACTGAGTGTGCATAAATGCAGTGCATTGTCCATTTGGTGTAATTTTCTCTAGACTTAGTTAAGCTCTGTCTGCATGGGGCAGAAGAATATCGTGGAAATAGAACTTTACCAGGCCTTCAGAAAAGTTTGAAGAAACCATAAATGGAATATAAATGCAAAAGTTAATGGCCAAGCTGAGACATCACTTTCAGTTTGGTTTGCAGACTGGTTTAGAACTGCATAAAATTTACAGAGCATCTCCCTTATATATCATAAGACGTGTGAGAAAAGTTAGCACTTTTTTCCTTCAGAATTAAATTAGTGATTGTGTATTTGTGTACCCACATTTGAAGTGGTTAAAGACTGCAAAACNATATGGAGTAGCTGGATATTTAATCTGTTGACAAGGAGTCGGTGAAACTATCGTGCACCATACCTCACTGAGGTTGTATGAAGACCAGAAAGGCGCTGGCAAATGGTTAAATGCTGTTTATTATAGTTGAGCAGGCTTCTGAGCTGAGATGCCCTTGCTGGTCAGTGCTCTGTGACCCATGTACTGAGGCCTGATTAAGAAACGAAGGCACAGCACTTTTCAACTGTTTGTCTGATATGCTGAATATTTCAGTTGGAGGAAAAAACATTTCTTTATCAGAATTTTTTTAACAAATCAGTTATATGAAGATAGAGATTTTTTTTAGCAACATTACATTTGATTTACTCATGTTATGAATGTTTGTTATTAATTTAATGTTTATGTTTCGAAAAGGTGGGTTGGGAGGAGTGGCGACAAGATCACTAGTGTTTGGCTAGATGTGACACAGGAAACATGTATAGCTGTATATGATGTTCAGAAGAGAAAAGAAGGGTAGAAGTAAAGAATAAAACATGGCGCAGTCATCAAGGCCTAATAGGATTTATGTTCCGGATTAATATTAGTTGGAGTGCAACATGACTCAACCTGTATAACAAAATGTGGGAAGTGTGTACACAACAGAACAATGGCGTACATAAACAGACCTAGCAGTTTGGACCTGACGGGAAATGTTAGCGAAAACTGGAGAAAGTTTAAACAAAACTTTGAAATTTACATGGTGATGTCAGGGAAATCAGAAAAGCCAACTGAAGTTAAAAATGTTNAATCAGAAAAGCCAACTGAAAATAAAAATGTTCTTCTGAACCTTGTAGAAGAAGATGCGGTTGAAGTTTTTAACACATTTAAAATTTCAGATAAAGATTACACAAATTATGATAAGGTAAATGAAACATTCAACATGCAATATGAAAGGTTTGTGCTGTACTCTAGAAAGGCATAAATAGAATTAACCATTCCAGCAGTTTGTAAATGACTTAGGAGAGGTAGTGCATAGTTGCAGATGAAATAGTGAGGAACTGCATATTTATGGGTGTGAGAGACACTGCACTGCAGCAGGAAATGCTGCCAACAAACGACCTAAGCCTAGAAAAAGCATGTGAGTTAAGTNTGCCAACAAACGACCTAAGCCTAGAAAAAGCATGTGAGTTAAGTAAAGTGGCTGAAACAAATATGCAACAGCTTCAGTGTCTACAAGATGAGCGGGAAAAAGAAGTGCCGACTGAAACAAACCTGCCAGTTTCAGTAAATATTATACATTATAAAAACAGTGAAACAGTTGTCTGATGCAAAAAAAAACCTATTTCAGTGTCAAGTGCAAACAGTGCAATTATTCTCACGCAAAGGGCAAACGCCCAACATTCTGCAAACGTTGCCATCTATTCCCTACATGTTTGTAGGTGACGAGGGTTTTGGGCTCTCAGAATATGTACAACGTCCTTATGGAGGAAAATNTTTGTAGGTGACGAGGGTTTTGGGCTCTCAGAATATGTACAACGTCCTTATGGAGGAAAATTGTTATGTCCGAAGAAAAAGATTTTCAACTGCCGTTTGTCGCGGGCTCATAAGTAAGTTGAATGTATGTTTGGAATGTTGTCACACAAATGGCGAGTGTTCCATCGAGCGATAAATGTGAATGTGGATTTTGCTATTGACATCACAAAAAAATTGTGTTCTACACAATTTTGTACGTGTAAGAGATGGCCATCGAATCGAAGACACTATTACTGTGACTGGTTTTACGTCTTTCACGAGTTTGGATGAAAGGAGAAGAAGTGTGTCAGCAGTGCAAAACAAAGAAATACTTGCTAATTATTTTGTAAGTGGTGCTAGTAAAGTACTGTGGCAAGACAGCAAAATTTGACTTCTAACTAATGCAGTGTTTTGACATTGATGTCATTATGTTGGTTTCAATTATGTACTAGTATTGTTANAATTTGACTTCTAACTAATGCAGTGTTTTGACATTGATGTCATTATGTTGGTTTCAATTATGTACTAGTATTGTTACTGTTTGTGTGGCAGATATTTAATGAAAACATGAAAATTTTAGACTGTGGCCTGCAGTATCTAGTAAATTAACTGATCGCAACACGTAATAAAACTTTTTATTGTTTAAGTACTAACAACAGATGAATATGTTGTAAAATTAATTGGGGTGTGAAATATTATTTGATAACATGTAAAACATGTAATTTACATTTTATTATGCATTGTTGCTGTACGTGTGGCACACATTTAACGGGAAAAAAATTGGGACTCTTGTTTACAATAACTTATAAATTAACTGGAGTGTGTTGCATTATTTTGAAACAAGGTCTTTACATTTGTATGTCCATATACTTTTTCTGAATTGTACATGATTTCCACTAAATAAATAAATTGTTAAACTAATACACTTTAATTATACTGTAATAATGTAGAAAACATCTGACAAGAAAACATTTTTCCTTTCCGTGCCACTACATTACGTGAAATGTGGACGAATTGCGCAACATATTTCATTCCGGGCTGAATCCTTTTGGTTTCTGTCTTTGTACTCTTTCCTTTCTCACATCCCAGATACATGCCCTGTTCTCTATTTCCATTAAGAACAATTCCACATCATTTTTATCTACGTCAAAGTCACTCATTGCACCGAAAACACCTCGCCGCTACATTTGTAAACAACAAATGCTCACGTGTCGCAGTGTTCACGACAGTTCTCACCGCACAACTGCCGCGTCCGTTCGTGTGANTGTAAACAACAAATGCTCACGTGTCGCAGTGTTCACGACAGTTCTCACCGCACAACTGCCGCGTCCGTTCGTGTGAACGATACCATCATTATTATTCGCTGTACTGATATGTGCAGTGTGTGGGCAATCAGTTCTTCTGTGCATGTGACCTTAAAGGTTAAGCAGGAAAAAATTTCAGAGCAACATACANCAGTGTGTGGGCAATCAGTTCTTCTGTGCATGTGACCTTAAAGGTTAAGCAGGAAAAAATTTCAGAGCAACATACAGTGTGCACAGCGCCCAGCACTAGTTATGCTTAGCCACAAAGCCACATCAGGTATTTAAGCCACTTCAGTCGTTAGAGTAATCCATGCTGTGGTGCACACCGGCCAGATTCCATTAAAGGTTGGAGCCAGACTATAATATGGCACTACCGTGCTTTAATTGACTGCAGTTGAATTCAATCCAATAGAAGTAGATTACGCTTTTTTCAATCGCGGTGGGTGGGCGTGGATACCACCTCACCTATCAACAGAATCGTAAAGAGTTGAATCTGCACGCGCCACCTTGACGGAGCCGAGGACTATCCAACCTCTACGGACGCGCTTCGTGAACGAGTCCTATTACTAGGCGGACCAGACCGTCGTCCCTTCGTCAGCGAGCATCACCCCTTCGAAACAACCGCCTGGGGCAGGCGACACGTCGCTTTGCTCCCCCAAGAGTTACTCGAGCGACAAGAGCCCATCAGATGCAACNAACCGCCTGGGGCAGGCGACACGTCGCTTTGCTCCCCCAAGAGTTACTCGAGCGACAAGAGCCCATCAGATGCAACGGTCGGCAGGAAACGCGCGATCGCCGCGCGTCTTCCATTCCGCCATGGGCGATGCGGACGACAAGAGGAGACGTTCCTCTGCCGCACACTCTCCTTCCTGTCTGAATGATACCATTTAAACCTGCAGCCATAGTGAGCGGCGCAGCCGCCGCCCCACAGAATTTCCGCTCGAGTGAAACGAGCCATAAAGAAGTGTAAGACACCTCCTTATTACGGTGCTCTTATAATGGCGTGCTTCTACTCATTGTATTTCTTCTCTCTCTCTCTCTCTCTTTCTCTAATTTTGTGATGTCGCAGCGGTGACAACTGCCATGAATGGCCCATAACATTGTATACAAATACCTCGTTTTTAATTAGTTTGNCCTTCCTGTCTGAATGATACCATTTAAACCTGCAGCCATAGTGAGCGGCGCAGCCGCCGCCCCACAGAATTTCCGCTCGAGTGAAACGAGCCATAAAGAAGTGTAAGAGTGGAGGAATAATGCCAGCTCTTATAATGGCGTGCTTCTACTCATTGTATTTCTTCTCTCTCTCTCTCTCTCTCTTTCTCTAATTTTGTGATGTCGCAGCGGTGACAACTGCCATGAATGGCCCATAACATTGTATACAAATACCTCGTTTTTAATTAGTTTGAACAGCGATTAATAAATAAATAGGGAGTGTGGGCTAATGAGGTTTTCGCAGGAAGAGATTTATTAATATTAGTCTCAAATGTTCAGTTACATTGAATATGTTTTTGTAGGTGGTGAAATATATAAAGCCAGTTGCAGCAAGACAGCAGGTGTGGATTCGGTAAGAACATTACGGACTTCAGCATTCTCTCTTTTTCATACGAAGCTTACATTCATTTGTAAACATTTCTTTGGACAAAAGTTTTTACGAAACAGATTTTTTTAATATTACGATGAATTACCATTTCATATTATTTACTTGCGAATTATTTCACCTTTCAGTTACAATCTTCTTTGTAAAATACAGCNGATGAATTACCATTTCATATTATTTACTTGCGAATTATTTCACCTTTCAGTTACAATCTTCTTTGTAAAATACAGCTAATAGTGTAGATCACAAGTTTATATACCTATTTGTATCTTTAATATTACAATTTCTAATATAAATTTCGTTACAGTAATTTGTTAATAATTAGTTAACGGGATAAATAAAATAGTCATTATATTACATTTAGCCATCCAAAATGCTGCACCTATCGAAACGTAAGCGTGCAAACTTACGATGTAGCTGTACATTACTATCCAGTCGTTGAGCTGTTTTAAAATTCATGTCCCTGCAAAGAATTGAACCCACACCTGATTGCGATTGTGTACAGTGTTGTTAGGCTAGTAATTTTGTAGCAGAAAGAGGGATCGAGCATATATCTTCACTTGCAAAGCCCTACTGTTGAAAATTTATGAGCCAGATAAAATAATAAAATGAGAGNGGATCGAGCATATATCTTCACTTGCAAAGCCCTACTGTTGAAAATTTATGAGCCAGATAAAATAATAAAATGAGAGCGTGGGCATAATGTATTTTAAACGGTAGCTGTGCAGCTGGGCGACTGGTGGTCTTCGGCTAGACTCGGACGATCTCGGCAATCTTCGGCTCGACTCAGGTGGTGCTCGGAAGCTGTCGATTTAGNGATCGAGCATATATCTTCATTTGCAAAGCACCTACTGTTGAAAATTTATGAGCCAGATAAAATAATAAAATGAGAGAGTGGGCATAATGTATTTTAAACGGTAGCTGTGCAGCTGGGCGACTGGCGGTCTTCGGCTCGACTCGGACGATCTCGGCAATCTTCGGCTCGACTCAGGTGGTGCTCGGAAGCTGTCGATTTAGGATTGTCGAACGTACCCGAAGGTGCTCACCAGTTACGCTCACTAATTATTTAAGCAGTCTGGTAACCATATTAGTTTTATAGGCATTGGGTACGTCAAATTGTAAATCTTTTGGTTTTTGGTACATTTTTAACTATTTTTAAACTAATATTTCTTAGCATTTTCTCCTAAAGTGCACTGATGAGGACAAATGGTGACGACCCATTGCTTGCTCATGATTGGCTGTTGGTCACGTGACATCTCGGGCTCTGCGGATATATAAGGTAGACAGATTCGTGCGTCGCCTCAGGTCTCCTTAGCCCTGCATGTAACACACTGCCAGGCCAATTGTGCTACGATTTGTGCAGCTTTTTAGAATATATATTTATCTATAGTTTAATTAATTTAGCTAGCTGTATGTCTTGTTGACTTACAGTCTTAGATTAACACGAGGAGTCCTAAAGGGACGCCTCAGGGGTTATTCATAAATAATAAAATAATAAGGTATGTACAAAAAATCGTCCTCGTGGACTTAGTTTAAGTAATAGGGTGTTTAGGCAAAGTCATATTTTACCGTCTACTAGTCTACATGCAGGAACCTCTCAGTGACACTTTAGTAAAAAATTTTGGAACAAATCCCTTATGATTACATGATGTATTAAACTTATAATGTAGGTTGTAAGACATATTTTGGATGAAGAATAAATGCGTTAAAGTGAGATAAAGGGTCCACAGTTCGAATACCGACCCTAGTTATGGATCATATTTTAACGAACTTTGTATGTGATTTTCTGTCTGTTTACGTGCTTATATGNACTTTCTGTCTGTTTACGTGCTATGAATATTTAAGCAATCTTCAAAGGCAAGGTATGGTGTAGATACCTTAGTTAGAGACCCGAAACTATAAAATAAAATAATAATTGTCTTTCGGAATTAGAAAAATCTGGTAATTTTTCCCAGTGATCGGTGAATGTTGACAGATCGTCAACAAGTACCTACACCATTGCACAGAGGGTTGCTGGGAGAAAAAAAAAGGGAATGATATAAGAAAAAAAAAACAATCTAGTGAATTTAAATTAAATGTTTTTGTATTTTATGTATTAGAAATTCGCTTTAGTCAAGCACTTCCATGAGGTTAGTGTTCTCCATTAAATCAAGTCATGTCAGAGTGCAGTTCAACCAAAGTCTTGCTGTAATATCAACACTGTGGGCGAGATGATGAAGAAGGATCTGGTCCCATCTCCATATTCCTCAGTCAGTTTTTAAGCCTTAATTACATACACAATTCAGCCTGAAGAAGTTTTATATTTACATAGCACAAAAAAAAAAACAGTGATGTGAAGCCATAAGGAACAGTACATTAACCGTCTTTACATATGATTCGCTTGTCATCGGAGCAACACAGAGCTAATTTATTTATAGTGTCTGTATACAGTACCTGCTGATGCGATCGTATTGTGTTCATGATCACATTCATTGTTCGTAGCTAATTTAAAACTGCTAGATAATCGGAATATTAGATTTTATTTTGTACCACACACTTCTGAATTCTCTTAGCATTTTTAGTGACCTTCTCGCCGCACTTATACGAGCATAACTTCGCTCTGAGGCTGACGAATTCGGTCATGATCTTTCTATCGCACTCGTCTTTGAATTGGTCAACCACTTTCTTGTTGGTCGTCGAAAAACACTTGTGGTTTGTGCGATAGCCGCTCGTGTCGAACTCTGCAAAGAACTGTATTTCCGAAATCGTGTCCTCGTAAAAGTCTCGAGTTCGAATCTTGTACAGTTTCGAGTTGGTGTCTGTATACAGGACCTTGATGACTTTTCCATACCGCGCCTTCNCCGAGTTCGAATCTTGTACAGTTTCGAGTTGGTGTCTGTATACAGGACCTTGATGACTTTTCCATACCGCGCCTTCATCACGACATAATAAAAATTATAAATCAAAGTTTTCGATAATTCGAGGACAGTTAACCCTTCATAGATAGGCTTTTAAAACAGTATGGCTTCGTGCTGCAGTCGAATCAGGGATAGATTTTGTTTCGTAAATGGTTCGGTCTAGGAATGTTGGCTTGGCTATCAGTTTTTTAAGTTGCTTTTCACTGCATACTAGCTCCATTTTTGGCGCTTTCTTTTGTTCTCCACCAATTTTCCAAAAGTTANTTTAAGTTGCTTTTCACTGCATACTAGCTCCATTTTTGGCGCTTTCTTTTGTTCTCCACCAATTTTCCAAAAGTTACATTACTAGCCAATTTAAAAATTCTTTTTCGAAGTCGATGGTAGCCACCTGTCGCTTCGCAGTGTTGAGGTCGATGTAAGGATTCAGCCAAGGACTTTGCTCGAATTCTAGCACTCTGCGAATTTTTACGAGTCTCAATCCATGATCCAGCGCCTGTTAAGTTGCGGTAATGTACGATATAGTGTTTATTATTTTCTAATGTTGTTCGCATTTTTGCAGCCTGGGGGACACTCNGGTAATGTACGATATAGTGTTTATTATTTTCTAATGTTGTTCGCATTTTTGCAGCCTGGGGGACACTCAATTTAATCTCATGTGGTCTCTGATGTTTGCTGGTTGATTACGGTCTCTTTCGGTTTGATGGGCTCTGTCTGACAACTTANTAATCTCATGTGGTCTCTGATGTTTGCTGGTTGATTACGGTCTCTTTCGGTTTGATGGGCTCTGTCTGACAACTTATTGTAAAAGAGGCGCGTAGCGTCTCCAGCTTGTTAATCCGGAGCTGCAGGTGATTAACTTTAGACAGTGTCCACCCCGAACCACGCTCTTTGTACATTTGTTCCTCTTCACATATATTTCCTACGCAGGATTTTATGATCTTTTTGTTTTCATACACCGGTGCATTCGCAGTTTTGTATATGCTCTTTTGTCAGTACCTTCGTCAAAATAATTCGGTTTCGTATAGTCACACTCCAGCCAAATGTTGAATTTAATTGGATCTTGATTTGGTACTTGTTTGGTGAATTGGCCAACGATATTATTCTTCATGCGAACCAAAAAATTACAAATATATTTCGTAAATCNTACATTTGTTCCTCTTCACATATATTTCCTACGCAGGATTTTATGATCTTTTTGTTTTCATCAGTTTCATACACCGGTACATTCGCAGTTTTTTATATGCTCTTTTGTCAGTACCTTCGTCAAAATAATTCGGTTTCGTATAGTCACACTCCAGCCAAATGTTGAATTTAATTGGATCTTGATTTCGTACTTGTTTGGTGAATTGGCCAACGATATTATTCTTCATGCGAACCAAAAAATTACAAATATATTTCGTAAATCATCTTTGTTTTGAGCGATATACGTCTTGAGATTGAGCTTGAAAGCCGTTTCAGCCTCCACGAAACCATTGACATTAACAGTCCCAGACCCTGCGACTATTCTTGGGCGTGATGGTCGCTGGAAAAATGGTGGATTATCATCTCTAACCACTGGTTTTGTAGGAAGTATACTCGTATGCTTTAGTGAAGGAGGCTGTACACGGTGAACTTTGGCAGGCGAAAGTCCNAGTCCCAGACCCTGCGACTATTCTTGGGCGTGATGGTCGCTGGCAAAATGGTGGATTATCATCTCTAACCATTGGTTTTGTAGGAAGTATACTCGTATGCTTTAGTGAAGGAGGCTGTACACGGTGAACTTTGGCAGGCGAAAGTCCAACGGCTATGCAGGTTTTCACATGTCTCTGCAAGTTATCGCGCCTAGCAAATGACACTCCACAATCTGCGCACTTATATGTTCCTCGATCTGCATTCTGCACGCAGCCATATTTCTCGTGCCTTTGAGCATCGTGGTTGAATACGAAGGTTTTATTGCAGAAGCGACATGGGTAACGATGTAATGGTCGTGTAGATTGAACCGATGTANGTGGTTGAATACGAAGGTTTTATTGCAGAAGCGACATGGGTAACGATGTAATGGTCGTGTAGATTGAACCGATGTAGTTGACGAGCAAGCAATGTGACGTCATCATTTTTCCTTATCAGAGCACTCTAGTAGAAAATGCTAAAAACATTAGTTAAAAATATTTAAAATAAATGGACCAAAAATCTAAGGTTTACAATTTGACATACCCAATGCCTATAAAACCAATATGGTTACCAGAAATATACATATTTGCTTGAATAATAAGTGAGCGTAACTGCTGAGCATTTAAGTTCGACAATCCTAATTCGACAGCTTACGAGCACCACCTGAGTCGAGCCGAAGATTGCCGAGCTCATCCGAGTCGAGCCGAAGACCACCAGGAGCCCAGCTGCANACCTGAGTCGAGCCGAAGATTGCCGAGCTCATCCGAGTCGAGCCGAAGACCACCAGGAGCCCAGCTGCACAGGTCCAATTTAAAATACATTATGCCCGCGCTCTCTATGTTATTCTACTCCTGATGTACAGTTTAAACTCGATGCCTGATAATTCACGGTAACCATACAATCATCTAAATTTATCAAGCCCATTATGTGAATAACGGGCCACTCAGAACAATTCCACAACCTTGACATAAAATTCAATTTCTCTCTATGCATTTCATTCGATTTCATCCCCCATCCATCTCTCCAAATAAATAACTATAAATCATCATACTTTCCACACTGCAACTTTTCAGAAATTTTGCGCATACTCTCAGTAAACATTTTTTTNTAACTATAAATCATCATACTTTCCACACTGCAACTTTTCAGAAATTTTGCGCATACTCTCAGTAAACATTTTTTTTAAAAATTGTTTTACGTTATTTCTAAAAAGCAACTAGTTGATGACGGGAAGAAATAAACTAATGATCTATCCCCTCNAAAAATTGTTTTACGTTATTTCTAAAAAGCAACTAGTTGATGACGGGAAGAAATAAACTAATGATCTATCCCCTCAATATGAAACTGATTAAATAAGCGGTTTCGAAGAAACTATATGATACGTTTAGAGTTTTTCACGGACTTCGAGGCACGTTTTCCTCTCTCCAGCTTTTCGTCCATAACAAAGTTAGGAAATAAACTCCGCTCGTGGTTTCAGCCGGTACTTCATGCAGCCTAGCAGTAGGACCTCTTCAGATGTAAACTGTATATAACTTTCTTGGTAAGGGGTCGCCCAACCAAAACCACAGTATCAATTGTACGCTCGTGCACAGATACTTCAAAACTAAATATGTCGGAATTTTTCCAACTATCACGTTACTTTCTACCAGAAACCGTGTTTGCAAATGATTTTGCCATACTGGAANTATGTCGGAATTTTTCCAACTATCACGTTACTTTCTACCAGAAACCGTGTTTGCAAATGATTTTGCCATACTGGAACATTACTGCGCAACCTGCTGCGAAATACTTGCAGTGTACTTGTTTTTCACTGCATTCATAAACTAAAATTAGTGGCGTAAATTTAAACTAATAATATTGGCGCGAATTTAAATTAATATTTGACGCGTGAATTGAAGTTGAACTAATGCACATTCAGATATTTGGCGTCCGTGACTGGTTAATCACTGAAATGCGTTGGTATTGAGTCGAATTCTGAGTAACTAAGAAGAAATCATTAGAAGACTGCGTCTTTCATTATCGAACACATTTTAATTCATTATTTTCCGTGGTATAGTATTGACTAATTACTTTTAATTTTCTTCGAGTTGCATTTGGAATTTGGATCTCTATCTTCTTTGTATTGAGAGATAAAAAAACTATTACAATCCTTAAACAGGTTGAGGTATGAGGCTAACTCCTTTATAAATGAGAACAGCCATTTATTTTGACTTACAAAATTCAAACTTTCAGTACCGCAATAATTCGGAATTCTGAATCTTTACGGCCTGATAAAAACGGATTATTTTTGTTGAGTGACCATTAAAAGCAAAGATTGTTATTTTTAGTGTACAGAGTCAACTAATTATATTAGATCACGTGCTATTTTTATCTTCTGCGCAAGCTACTCAACAACCACTTTAAAATAAAATAAAATTCAGTTTACTCAGAAAACAATCGTGCTTTAAAACGTTCCCGATAAACAAACCTCTCAGGAAAGGTCACCTTACACTTTGTGCTTAATCTT
This sequence comes from Clitarchus hookeri, assembly GCA_002778355.1. Taxonomy (NCBI): domain Eukaryota; kingdom Metazoa; phylum Arthropoda; class Insecta; order Phasmatodea; family Phasmatidae; genus Clitarchus; species Clitarchus hookeri. The sequence goes on along the minus strand of NQII01007093.1, from coordinate 89,199 downwards.
ATAAAAGAATCTGTGCCCTCTTTATAACTCAGTAATCAGTAGTACTTGGTTACAAAAAAAAGAAGAGTTTATTTGAGCCACAATGCGGCTGCTTATTCTAGGGGCAGTGTTCGTGGTTTATTTCATCACTATAGCTGGTATTTATGATAATTTATGTCACGTTCATACAACACTGTTTTATTTGTTTTCTTGAATTTTTTTAAGCATTTCATGAGACTGCAATAGACAATGTAAATAAACTGAATGCTAAAACATGCCATGGAGATATTNTTTCATGAGACTGCAATAGACAATGTAAATAAACTGAATGCTAAAACATGCCATGGAGATATTTCTTTTAAGCTCCTAAAACACTTTTGTCACTTTTTGTGTAAAATTTCTGTTGTAACATTTAATCTACAACGTTTCTATTAAGGAATTAAAAATAATTCAATTATCTTGCATGTAGCATTTAAGACTTTTGGTACAAAACTGCATTGTATCATACTGTGGTTGATGCACATAAAATTAGGAAAATAAATGCAAGTTGTACGATTAATGACAATCTTTAAAGCATTGGAAGAGCAATCCAATTAATAACATACAGCGCTCACTTACCCCAACATCATCATACACATACATAACAACTTTTTTTGTTTATTCTCTTATATTGCTTCTGAAAAAAAATATTTGCAAACCCATACCTAAGATTGTAGAGATTTTGTATTTTCCAACTGGGAAACACATTAGATGGTGGTAAATATTATTTTATTAATTTTTGGTAGTTCGAAATTTAAGTATTCCCGCGTGCGTTGTAAGAGATCTCGTACATTTCCAGAGATCTAGTATGTTCTGATAGATCTGTTTCTCTTTCTTTACGATTCTAAAAAACAGGATTTTTTTTTCTGTATGTCAAGACGAAAGTTAAAAATGTATCGAAGGGACAGAATAATTCAATAATTTTTATTAGCAAGTAACTGTTGCGGTCAATTTTATATTATACCATCATTATGGAATGTAATACTTAAGAATTAGAACTTTCGTTAAAGCTGTGGTTTATTTTCATACAAAAAGGTAATATAATAAAAATATTTAAGGAAGTTAGAGAAGGCACCAATAAAAAAAGCTTTAAGAATTAAATCAGTAATGTAAATTATAATCTTTCAAGTAATTTCGCAATGCTCACTCGATACTGCTAGCACTAAGGCAATTTACATAGCTTTACGACATAGTACTGTATATTTTGTTTGTAAATTTTTATCACCCCGCACTTATTAAAAAAAATTCTAGCGGATTTCTTTGTTTTACGTTGCTGAAAATTATTTATTATTTCTATAATTTACGTAATTATACTCTAAAATATGATTCAATTTCTAATCTGTCTGAACTCACATAATTTTCAAATATTGTAAAAGTTTTAGAAATGACGCTTGAGGACAGCTGGTAAAATTCAGGTCATTCTATTTTTAAAAATTCGTCATTGTGAGACAAAAATGGAATTTTGTGTTGTGGGAAGGGGGTAGGGGATTTTTGGTACGACGCAGACACACGTTACTAAACGGCAACTACACAATATTATTGTATGGCATATATCAACCGTTTGCTGTCAGATTTACTAAGATATAAACAAAACTAATTAAACCTTAGCCTGCTTGANTTGTGTTGGGGGAAGGGGGTAGGGGATTTTTGGTACGACGCAGACACACGTTACTAAACGGCAACTACACAATATTATTTTATGGCATATATCAACCGTTTGCTGTCAGATTTACTAAGATATAAACAAAACTAATTAAACCTTAGCCTGCTTGANTTATGGCATATATCAACCGTTTGCTGTCAGATTTACTAAGATATAAACAAAACTAATTAAACCTTAGCCTGCTTGAATCTGAAAAATTTCATCTGCGACAAACGTAGAACACTATAAATCTGTTTACAGTACTGTTACTGTCGCAAGAGTCGGATAAGGAAATCAGTTTCGAAATTAAAAAGCGATCAAGTGGCGAAATTCTGTAATCTCAATGTATCATTTCCTACAGAGTGGCCATTTCAATTTCATGCGTAACATGATCCTCATTACAGCTGAGATTAAAATAAGCCGAACAAATTAATTTTNGGATAAGGAAATCAGTTTCGAAATTAAAAAGCGATCAAGTGGCGAAATTCTGTAATCTCAATGTATCATTTCCTACAGAGTGGCCATTTCAATTTCATGCGTAACATGATCCTCATTACAGCTGAGATTAAAATAAGCCGAACAAATTAATTTTCTAAGCATGTGTTAAAAGAATAAAAAAAACCTAGTTTTTTTTACCTGACACATTGAAACATTAATTTCCGCGCATTCCATTCCTTACCAGATGTTTATGTGTTGCCAAAGTTATCACTGGAGATAATTAGTTCGTAGTGGGCAACCTGGATACATTCGTTTAGTACACATTCAGCGTAAAGTAATGTATTTAATATTCTGAAGAGCATATTTCCAACTTGGATTACCATAAAAGCATGTACATAAAAGCATGTACCACAGTTGCAGGCAGCTACGACTACAAGGAAGTCCTGGAGAAGTCGCTGTTATTCTACGAGGCCCAGAGCTTCCAGCCGACCAGAAAGTCGCATGGCGCAAGGACTCTGCCCTCCACGACAAAGGAAATAATGGCGAAGATCTCACAGGAGGNCCGACCAGAAAGTCGCATGGCGCAAGGACTCTGCCCTCCACGACAAAGGAAATAATGGCGAAGATCTCACAGGAGGTTACTACGACGGTAATTAATTTGTCTTCAGTATTCCTCGTCTAGCAATGTACTCTAAATAAAAAGGCTTACAAATGNCATGGCGCAAGGACTCTGCCCTCCACGACAAAGGAAATAATGGCGAAGATCTCACAGGAGGATACTACGACGGTAATTAATTTGTCTTCAGTATTCCTCGTCTAGCAATGTACTCTAAATAAAAAGGCTTACAAATGAGGGTAGTTTTAAAAACTTTTATATTATGACCTGGAATAGATCAAATCATTTTGCAAATATTTCACTACGACTTTAGTATTATACTTAATAGAAACGGGGAAATTGCTCATNAATAGATCAAATCATTTTGCAAATATTTCACTACGACTTTAGTATTATACTTAATAGAAACGGGGAAATTGCTCATCTCTGGATTTTTAACTTCTTAACTCTCTGCATAAAAAAGCAGTAGTCATTAATTTACCTCTGTAAATACATATCNATCTCTGGATTTTTAACTTCTTAACTCTCTGCATAAAAAAGCAGTAGTCATTAATTTACCTCTGTAAATACATATCTGTACTTTATTTATGCACCTAAAAATAGTAATTACTGGAATATCATTAGCAGAAGTGTGAATAAATTAAATTCAGTTTGGCTTTTATATGTCCCTGATTTTATGTCAAATATGAATAAGAAGAGGTAGAGGCGTATAAATGATAAGTTAACGTTATCTTATATCTAAAAANTGATTTTATGTCAAATATGAATAAGAAGAGGTAGAGGCGTATAAATGATAAGTTAACGTTATCTTATATCTAAAAACGCCAAAGGTATTCACGGCTCATTCGGGATTCTCTCCCACGACATTCGACGGACTTGCAATGTGGAAAGTGACTTACGCAACGGAAATTACCTTAAAATGTACTGATAAAAAATTGATTATCTTAGCCTTACTTTTGTGATGTATAAAGTAAGGAGAAGGATTATATGGCCTTCTGGAACAGACGTCACGAATGAGAATGATCAACGTTTTATGCTGTTATTTTTGCTTGGTGGCCGCCATGTTGGAATTCGTTAATAAAACGTATCCATATGGTGTACTCGGTTGCCGTGCCCGCCAAGATCATGCTCATGCGGCAGGGAGGCTGGGCCACGGTACTTGTGNCCATATGGTGTACTCGGTTGCCGTGCCCGCCAAGATCATGCTCATGCGGCAGGGAGGCTGGGCCACGGTACTTGTGCCCAGCCACCGACAGGACCATCAATTTATGATTTCCAAGTCACCAAGTAGTTTCTAGGAATTAGGAACAGGAAGCCCCACCGTCTATACTTTTTATGTGCATGTCTGCCCGATATAAAATACAANGTTCTCGGTTGCCGTGCCCGCCAAGATCATGCTCATGCGGCAGGGAGGCTGGGCCACGGTACTTGTGCCCAGCCACGACAGGACCATCAATTTATGATTTCCAAGTCACCAAGTGGTTTCTAGGAATTAGGAACAGGAAGCCCCACCGTCNAGTGGCCATTTCAATTTCATGCGTAACATGATCCTCATTACAGCTGAGATTAAAATAAGCCGAACAAATTAATTTTTTAAGCATGTGTTAAAAGAATAAAAAAAACCTAGTTTTTTTTACCTGACACATTGAAACATTAATTTCCGCGCATTCCATTCCTTACCAGATGTTTATGTGTTGCCAAAGTTATCACTGGAGATAATTAGTTCGTAGTGGGCAACCTGGATACATTCGTTTAGTACACATTCAGCGTAAAGTAATGTATTTAATATTCTGAAGAGCATATTTCCAACTTGGATTACCATAAAAGCATGTACATAAAAGCATGTACCACAGTTGCAGGCAGCTACGACTACAAGGAAGTCCTGGAGAAGTCGCTGTTATTCTACGAGGCCCAGAGCTTCCAGCCGACCAGAAAGTCGCATGGCGCAAGGACTCTGCCCTCCACGACAAAGGAAATAATGGCGAAGATCTCACAGGAGGATACTACGACGGTAATTAATTTGTCTTCAGTATTCCTCGTCTAGCAATGTACTCTAAATAAAAAGGCTTACAAATGAGGGTAGTTTTAAAAACTTTTATATTATGACCTGGAATAGATCAAATCATTTTGCAAATATTTCACTACGACTTTAGTATTATACTTAATAGAAACGGGGAAATTGCTCATCTCTGGATTTTTAACTTCTTAACTCTCTGCATAAAAAAGCAGTAGTCATTAATTTACCTCTGTAAATACATATCAGTACTTTATTTATGCACCTAAAAATAGTAATTACTGGAATATCATTAGCAGAAGTGTGAATAAATTAAATTCCGTTTGGCTCTTATATGTCCCTGATTTTATGTCAAATATGAATAAGAAGAGGTAGAGGCGTATAAATGATAATTTAACGTTATCTTATGTCTAAAAACGCCAAAGGTATTCACGGCTCATTCGGGATTCTCTCCCACGACATTGCTGCCTGAACGNTTATCTTATGTCTAAAAACGCCAAAGGTATTCACGGCTCATTCGGGATTCTCTCCCACGACATTGCTGCCTGAACGGTACACCTTAGTGACTTACGCAACGGAAATTACCTTAAAATGTACTGATAAAAAATTGATTATTTTAGCCTTACTTTTGTGATGTATAAAGTAAGGAGAAGGATTATATGGCCTTCTGGAACAGACGTCACGAATGAGAATGATCAACGTTTTATGCTGTTATTTTTGCTTGGTGGCCGCCATGTTGGAATTCGTTAATAAAACGTATCCATATGGTGTNTACCTTAAAATGTACTGATAAAAAATTGATTATTTTAGCCTTACTTTTGTGATGTATAAAGTAAGGAGAAGGATTATATGGCCTTCTGGAACAGACGTCACGAATGAGAATGATCAACGTTTTATGCTGTTATTTTTGCTTGGTGGCCGCCATGTTGGAATTCGTTAATAAAACGTATCCATATGGTGTTCTCGGTTGCCGTGCCCGCCAAGATCATGCTCATGCGGCAGGGAGGCTGGGCCACGGTACTTGTGCCCAGCCACCGACAGGACCATCAATTTATGATTTCCAAGTCACCAAGTGGTTTCTAGGAATTAGGAACAGGAAGCCCCACCGTCTATACTTTTTATGTGCATGTCTGCCCGATATAAAATACAANGGTTTCTAGGAATTAGGAACAGGAAGCCCCACCGTCTATACTTTTTATGTGCATGTCTGCCCGATATAAAATACAAACTTAAAAAAATCTAAATTAATTTTTCCTAAATTCTGGAATTGTTATGGTTAATGCCGATTTCAAAGCGCCGGATCTTTGTCGTGTTAATAATCATGGACGATAAATTTAGCAGTCATCAAAATAAAAATGACGGAACAGTAACTTCGAAGAAATTCAAGTGGCCACTGTCCATTATCTGAGAATGACAAAGTAGTTAAAAATATCGAAATAAAAAGTTATTATTTTCCATGTAGAACAGTGGAATCGGGTCCTAAAAATTTACCAATGTAGAATTATGGTTGAGGGGCACCAAAATATTGTTTTAAATAATTTCTTTCTACATATTAGATTTAAATTTAAATCTCCCCGAAGCTCAAAACGGTATGGAAAGAGGGAGGGGAGGGTGAAACATAGGCAATTAATAAAACAGACACCAACTAACAATTTTTTTCCAGTAACTGCCACTTGCCAACGTTCTGTAACTTTCTTTCCTTTACGAATTATGTCATTAGAATAATCTGGCATTATTTAATTTTTTTTTTTTGCATTATTTGAATTCTTATTGCCAAGGCCGAAGAACTGCCCAATTTTTTTTTCTTTTAATTAATCGCTTGTTTAGGGCTTTCGAACACCTGCTGTTATATTACTTCGTTAGTTAGAAGTTTGTTAAGAAAAAAAACGGAGGACAATAAATATTTTAACAGCCCACATGCACAGTTCAAAAAGAATATAGTCCATTCACAGATACTTCCCTTTTTCTGAAGCCCTGCTAATGCTCTACTTGCAAGGTACTCCCCGCCTCGTACAAACAAAGTTTGACCAAGTCTAAAAATTACACCAAAGGGACAGCGCGCCGCATTCGTCCGTACTCAGTGTAATGATTTTGCATTTGAAATATTTCTTACGAGATTTCTCACTGTTTTTATTCATATATTTACTATAAATGAAATATAATTTATATTATATATAGTTTAAAATTTTATTTGAACCAAAGATAATGTACTTTTATGTTAACAAAAGTATAAAATGCTTTTGATAAATTGCATATTTAGGAAATAAGCAGCTACGTTATACATGGGGTGATTTATCAAATGTTAAATTCAAAAAGCATATATATATATATATATATATATATATGCTTTACTTTCAAGAAAAATATCGAAAACTTAAAGACAAGATATTTTAATATTCATAACTCGTAAACGCATATTTAAAAAATGCACAGAGCTCAAATTATTTTACCAACTTTAGAGTGGATATAAGGCTGTGTGGTATGCAAGTATAAAATATTCTGGGTATTTATTTACTTCATAATTTCTTGCTGTCATGTAAAATTTGTGTAACGTTAACAACTAACTGTAAAATAATGTGAAAGAATTAATATAGCCTTATAACTATAGCGATTGTGTTTCCTTAAGAAAGCTAATCACCCAAAACAATTATTTTAAATTTTTACGAAACACTGTTCGATTCATTGACATTACTTGCAAGTACGATTTCCTCACATAAAAAAATTATACTGTATAGTTTTTTTCCATAATGGCATGACAAATTTACAATTTTAGTCTTTTCGGATCGTACAAATACTAAAAACTAATTCACTTACCAATATGAGACAATTCACATTGAAATAAAATACCATGGATTACTTTAAGAAATCTTTAAAATCACGATGTGAAATGTTTTCGGCAATTATAAAAATTGCTGAAATTGAGGAAATTTTTGCATGTGTTTGATTTTTCTATAATGTTTTGTAATATAAATTTTGCTTATCATATCTTAAATTTAATTAAGCCATGACCTTTCAAGTAACCTTTGTTAAATTTTCTGTAAATTTTTTTTTCAGTTTATTTTTTTTGTACGTCCTCAAAAACTCTAATATTGTGATTTTCACTAGTCATAATGTAAAAAATATGTGATGTAAAATTTAATGCCAGGAAAGAGTTTTTGCAAGTAATGTCTAAAAGATGAACAACATTCCGTAAAAATGCAAGTAGTGATTTTTTTGTGACCAACAACCTTAAGTGTCTGAAANACCCTTAAGTGTCTGAAAAAAATTATCTTATTTACCAAAACGATAAAATCAAAATAATTTATCGCCGTTATTCTTTTACTTATCTACTAATTAATACAAGTATACATAAAATATACTCAACTGGCAGTGGCTATTATTCTGCGATAACCATATTATCGCACTTTACTTTTTTAGTAAAGTGAAATCCAATCTAGGTAAAATACTTAATCTTTCCAGATGTACATATAAGCAAATTGATAAGAATGCCGATTGTATTAATAACTTCTGAATTGTTCAAGTTAAAGAGAACTTCTTCGGTAGAATAATTATGGCGACTTTTGCCCAAGAGGGTGGGGGCTCGGAGAGTCGGAGCTGTACATGTTCTTTCAGTCCGGTTCCTCGGCGGCCATATTGTCCACCATATTGGATCCATGTGACCTTGACCTTGACAATGTCCCCAAAAATTCAGAAAATCCAAAAAAATTCCAACATATTTATAAAAAAAATAATGTTAAAAAAATATTAAAAAATTGTTTGAAATGTTTAAAAATTGTTTAAAAATTGTATAAAACTTATTTTAAAAATGTATTTAAAAAACTTAAATTTCCGGAATTCCCCCACCCCCCTTCCACCTATACTCGTTCCACCATCTTGGTAGGTGCAGTCCGCCATCTTGGTAGGCATCACAGCCACCGTCCGTCATCTTGGTTTTTGTTTATATATTACTGGAGTTTTTCTCTCACATTCGTTCAGCCGCCATCTTGAATTTTTTTTGTTTGACATTTGACTTACATGGTTGGTGCTGTCCCCAGCACCGCGCCCAGCAGACGACTGACACCCTCCACTCCCGCTTCCAATATATTTAATTTACCAATAACCCCATCCCTAATTCTTATTGGCTGAAGCTCACCCCCTTGCAATATACTTAATTGCTCCACGAACGTTTTTCATTGGCTAATTACTCGGGTGTTTTCGGAAACCTTCGTTTGACCAATTAGTCGGTACCATACAACACCTTCCAATATATTTAATTGCTCCGCCAATGTTTCGCATTGGCTAATTACTCGGGTCTTTTCGGAAACCATCGTTCCGACCAATCGGTGGCCTACTTTAATTGCGATGGTGGACAATTTTTTCCCCCTTACAAACTTTTTATAAGATGCACACCGAGCCCCCTCGGGAAAGCAGTCATTTTTCTCGCTGATAGAAATGTATACGTGTTGTCCGAGAAGCCATAAAATCCTTTTGGCCATTTTGGCATTTTGAAGGGTGCGATCGCTTAGTGCTTTAGACAAACGGGACGAGTTACCGTACCTGCCGAAAGAATTTCTCCTGGTCTACGCAAATTACGAAATTTCGACCATATTCAAGTATTTGCCGGCCTACCTGCAGCAGGACGAAGATATGCGGGACTGCCTCCCGTGCAAGGAGTGTTTCGAGGGCTGCACTACCTCGGTTCCCGACACGCCGCATGGTAGGGGTTGGTGCAAGGACCGCCGAGTAGCCCTCGCGACGTCTGCGTCCGTGTAAGACGATGTCCCTGTTGAAGACGCCCTTCCCGTAGAAGACGCCCTTCCCATTGAAGATGCCCTCCCCGTAGAATACGACGTCCCCGTGCTAGCTATCTACTCGCAAGCTGTACCGGTGGAAGATGCTCATCTTTAAGAAATTTATTGGCAAGCAATACCCGGCGAGGAAACCAACGCAGAGCACAGGTGCCCGATGTATATGGACCTCGATAAAGTTTTAAATTACTTTTTAAAAAAAATTTGGATCTCGGTGTGTGCATGGGTACTTAAAATGTTTTTTATATAACAAAAATAGTATGAAATGTTTTGCAACATCCAAGGATTTCGCTCGTTGGACTCGTACACCATCAAGCAGATTGCCATCTCGTACAGTGACGAAGACGAGAAAACCAACATTTTCACTTTTTTTAGCGCCGTGTCCATGGATGCACCTCGACCGCACCACGCAACAGGTGTATCACCTACAGACGTACGAAACGCACGGACTAAGGTGGGATGAGGGAATTATTCCCTACGAGAAGATTCCGGTAATGCTGGACTCTGCCATAATTCCCTATTACCCTGTGTATGTGTTTTTTTTTAATCCGCACCAATTCACCGATCTTGGCTTTAGGCTTGAGTGTGTTCCTCCTCTTCGGAATAGCATACATGGTTCGTACCAGGGAATCGTTTATTACATCTTCGGTCTTCATGGGATTGGTAGAATGAACGGTAGAATTGTACTCGCGAATGAGTATCGGGAGTATATCCAACCACTTGTAGTTTCCGTTCGCCGTGAAATGTCTCCACAGTTTAGCTTCGAGCGTCCTGCAAAAACGCTCGACGATGCTGGCTGGCCCTGAGCCCAGAGTTTGTAGATTAATGAATTAAGCCATACTTTTTTATCAGTGCACGAAAAGTTGCATTAAATTATTCTTTACCATCGTCGGTGTGGAAATTTTTCGGTATGCGTCCTTCGCGCAACACATCCGCCACGGCTTTCGTGACGTCGCGGGCATTCTTCGACTTGAGCAGCCGGGTCCAGGCATACTTGGAAAAAGTATCGATTATGGTCAAAATGTAGCGGTGACCTTTATTCACACAAGCAAAGTCTTGCATTTTGATCAGGTCAGATTGGGAAGTATCGTCCAGCCCATTCATGATATATTTTCTGTGTGGGTAATTTATCCTAGCGTATTTGTGCAGCTCGTCAGCAACTGCATACTTGCTCATTTCGAAATGTAGCACATCTCCGTGAGTTCTGCGATGATGGAAATTATTTCGTTCGTGTGCGAGCGGTTTCCTGCTGCCTGCGAAGCAATCAAAAGTCTCAGCCTATATACTTACTCATTCGGATCATTCCAATACTGATAGTCGATTTTTTCTCCGCTCTCCAATTTCTGAGTCAAACCCGAACTGTACCCTAGGAAACAGCCCGGCTATAATGGGGCATTTTTCGTGCGCCGTGTCTTTAAATCGATGGGAATGGTGGAATGAGAATGTTGGAGGGGGTGTGGGGGACCTCCGGAAATTTAACTTTCTTTAAATAATTTATTAAAATAAATTTCCTAAAAATAAATAATAACATTTTAATATTTTTATATAATATTTTGGAATTTTTTATTTATTTATTTTTTATTGTTTGGATCTTTTTGGGATTTTTGGGGTTAAAGATCAATTTCAAAGTCACATGGATCCAATATGGCGGACAAGATGGCCACCGGGGGACCGGAATGAAAGAGCATGAACAGCTCCGACGCTCCGAGCCCCCAGTCCCTTCCGCAAAAGTTCCCATAATCATTCTACTTTCTTCATTGACCAACGCATAACGATATTGCTGTGTTGGTTCACTAATTAATAAATAACACATTGCTTAAAAATCATTTGAGAATATAGTACAGCGGTGGTTTTATAATTTTNTATATAATATTTTGGAATTTTTTATTTATTTATTTTTTATTGTTTGGATCTTTTTGGGATTTTTGGGGTTAAAGATAAATTTCAAAGTCACATGGATCCAATATGGCGGACAAGATGGCCACCGGAGGACCGGAATGAAAGAGCATGAACAGCTCCGACGCTCCGAGCCCCCAGTCCCTTCCGCAAAAGTTCCCATAATCATTCTACTTTCTTCATTCACCAACGCATAACGATATTGCTGTGTTGGGTTCACTAATTAATAAATAACACATTGCTTAAAAATCATTTGAGAATATAGTACAGCGGTGGTTTTATAATTTTNGGGTTCACTAATTAATAAATAACACATTGCTTAAAAATCATTTGAGAATATAGTACAGCGGTGGTTTTATAATTTTAATTCAATCAAACAACCGTGAATTAAAGCTTTTCTCAGCCTCTCCCGTTGCAGCGTGTTGCCTGCCAAACAAAGTGCAGTTATATACACTGACTTATTTTTTCAATGCAGGAGTATAGTCCATTCACGGTTACTTCCAACTTTTCTGGAGCCCTGCTAAACTTCTACNATTTTTTCAATGCAGGAGTATAGTCCATTCACGGTTACTTCCAACTTTTCTGGAGCCCTGCTAAACTTCTACTTCCAGGATATTCATCCGCCTCATGCAAACAAAGCTTAACAGAGTATAGAACATTACATCAGAGGGTCAACGCGCCGCATTCGTGTTGACTCAGTGTAATCATATTTTTCATTATAACTATTTATTGCTAGGCATTGCCAGCACACCTATGTTCTCCATTTTTTGTGTTAATTATAAATAAAATATTATAATTTATAGATATTATATATCTAGATGTTCAGTTTAATAACAAATAANTTTATAGATATTATATATCTAGATGTTCAGTTTAATAACAAATAAGATATTTTTATATTAACAGAAGTATAAAACGCTTGTGATAGATGACATCTTTAGAAGACAACAAAACACGTAATATATGGGGTGATTTTTCAAAAGATTGATTCAGAATGCGTGAAGAAACCGCGAATAGACTATAAACGAAATAACATTAAAAAACACGTTGTTTTATCAACTTTATACAAAGGATGGACAGCTGGAGATTTTGTGAAATTCGGATTCCCCATGGCCTTCACCACGACCGTGCTCGCCTGGGGTTTACTGGACCATCATACAGGATACCAGTCTGCAGGTAAGTGCTTAAAAATCCTATTGCTAGGGGCGCCTGTTTTTCGCGAAAAGATGTTAGGACAAGTTGTGTTCTAACGGACTTTAATTCGGAACCACTTTCGTGATTGGGTGATTTGGATTGTTACGTGTCTTATCTGTCTGTCCGCGTATCACGGACGGTGAGTATCGGAAAAACTTAATTCTGATAGGCTAACTCGTGTAATAGACTGTCTTCACATAAAGACAAGCGGGCGGGGGGTGAAATAAATACTGCAGGCGTGCACAAAGGATATTGAAGTCTAGNACGACCCGCTACATTCCTTCGTCTCCTGGGTCGCACGCGGCCGTTGAACAGCCACTTATCACTCAGTTGGCTTTTCTGTCCATCAGCAGCCGACTTTCGTCCACCTAACATGGGCAAGGACCAACTCATTCACATAGCTGAGGAAATCCCTACTTTGTAGGATCAGAGGAACAGCGGTTACCATAGGGGTGAAGAAAATAAGCTCTTTTGGGCGAAGTTGAACATAAAATTGAAACTATTCTGCATATTTTTATNTGCCGTTGAACAGCCACTTATCACTCAGTTGGCTTTTCTGTCCATCAGCAGCCGACTTTCGTCCACCTAACATGGACAAGGACCAACTCATTCACATAGCTGAGGAAATCCCTACTTTGTAGGATCAGAGGAACAGCGGTTACCATAGGGGTGAAGAAAATAAGCTCTTTTGGGCGAAGTTGAACATAAAATTGAAACTATTCTGCATATTTTTATTTTCTGTACATACAAATATATATTTTAATTGTGCAAATGCACATAAAAATGAATGTAAATCTATTTTAACTTCGCTGCATTGCAATAAGAAATTAACTAGCGGTATTTCACATCTTACACAAAAAGTGGTTTTGTTTTTTCTCTTAATTCAATGTCATTTTACAAAATGGATTACTCTTGTAGCAACACATGTTTTCCTTCAAGTATGCGATTATGCTGGAACAGAATTTGTCCAAAATAAATAAATAAATTCTTTTCAAAATATTTCCTACGCGAAAAGTTTTGGTAGCACTACGATAAAATGCCCAAAGATGATAACTAATCAATATATAATGTATAATATTATTTATGTTATTATTTGGCCGAAAGTTGGTGAAAATATGGAGACAGTTGGTGAACGAATGTAATTTCTATACATATGGGTGGGGGACAAACCGAAGGATTGATCGAAGGATCGATCGAACGATTGTGATTGATCGAAGGATTGGGATTGATAGAAGGATTGGGATTGTTCGAAGGACTGGAATTGATCGAAGGTTTGATGTTCAAGAAGAGCATGAAAATTAAGACTGTTTATCGTCCTCGTACTTTCCAAGTCTCCAGGGCCTGACTGTATTGGCATTTAAATAATCGCCAATTAAGCCAATACAAGTGTTGGTAGATGCTAATACATACCATGATTATAAAATACTCGCGCATGTGGTCGATATTAGTATGATGGGGTTGGTTTAGTCATATATACATACATTAAGAAGAATCTGAGTAGCATACTTATACCTTCAAAACAGTCGAGGTAGTNGTTGGTTTAGTCATATATACATACATTAAGAAGAATCTGAGTAGCATACTTATACCTTCAAAACAGTCGAGGTAGTGAATAATTTACAGATTCTGGCATAGTATATTAATCAGTTTTCAAGAGAGNTTATACCTTCAAAACAGTCGAGGTAGTGAATAATGTACAGATTCTGGCATAGTATATTAATCAGTTTTCAAGAGAGGGGACTGGAAATGTAGTAATTCAGTAAGAGATTATTGCCTGTTCCCGCAATATCCTATGTATAATTAAGGTTCAATATAAAAAAATTATTTATAATTAAATATATTTGTTNTTGCCTGTTCCCGCAATATCCTATGTATAATTAAGGTTCAATATAAAAAAATTATTTATAATTAAATATATTTGTTTAAATTTATAATAAATACATATTTACAATTTGACATACCCTATGCCTATGAAACCAATATGGTTATCAGAAACAAATACATGCTTAAATAATTNCATATTTACAATTTGACATACCCTATGCCTATGAAACCAATATGGTTATCAGAAACAAATACATGCTTAAATAATTAGTGGACGTAACTGTCAAGCACCTTCGGGTGCGTTTTACAAACCCGAGTCAACGGCTTCCGAGTACCCCCTGAGCCAAGCCGAAGATTACCGAGCTCNCCTTCGGGTGCGTTTTACAAACCCGAGTCAACGGCTTCCGAGTACCCCCTGAGCCAAGCCGAAGATTACCGAGCTCATCCGAGTCGAGCCGAAGACCGCCAGCCACAGCCACAGCCACACACTCCCATTTAAAATAGATTGTCCTNATCCGAGTCGAGCCGAAGACCGCCAGCCACAGCCACAGCCACACACTCCCATTTAAAATAGATTGTCCTTGCTTCGGCATATTTACAATACTAACAGCCTTAAATCAAAATATTTACTCACTTTATTAGAGAAATTATTCNGTCCTTGCTTCGGCATATTTACAATACTAACAGCCTTAAATCAAAATATTTACTCACTTTATTAGAGAAATTATTCAAGTAACAAGTATTTTCATAAAATACTGCGACTATCTCTTCGAAGTGTTTCTATTTCCTGCAGTCACATATGTTGAGAAAAACGTCTGTGTTTTTTTTTTAAGAATAACCTATCATTTGAGACTACACTGAAAAAAATAAGGGCTAAAACGTAAAAAAAAGCCTTNTTTAAGAATAACCTATCATTTGAGACTACACTGAAAAAAATAAGGGCTAAAACGTAAAAAAAAGCCTTTTTTTTTTGTAAGGGTTTACTGCTCATTACTGTATAACTGAAGTAATATCACATTTTTAATCCTGCATAATTTTGCACAGTGAAAACATTCCCATATTTATAGGTGTTTTGACTTACAACTTTTATAAATTACAAAACTAGGGCGTGTTGTGAAACTGAGAAAGTAAGAAACAACTGAATGTATTACAGTTTGTAAATTCTATGAAGAAAAAAAAACCCTATTACCGCGGTCCCGGTAAACTCACATGTATGAGGCAAATCTCCGAACCTATGTTGGGAATGAAATGTTATAACACAAATAATAATTTCATAACGAAATCATATTTTGTTGAACTATGTCATAGTCTTTAAGAAATACAAATCATTCTTTTGGTACCAGAGCTCCCAAAGTNTAATTCTTTTGGTACCAGAGCTCCCAAAGTACTTCAGTAAAAGTTCAAAAAATACCTTTGCGTTATAATACATTTAGGGCATAAAAACCTGCAGATGTTATTCTAAATTTACTTTTCCGTTTTATACTAATTTTNTACAAATCATTCTTTTGGTACCAGAGCTCCCAAAGTACTTCAGTAAAAGTTCAAAAAATACCTTCGCGTTATAATATTTAAGGGCATAAAAACCTGCAGATGTTATTCTAAATTTACTTTTCCGTTTTATACTAATTTTTTCCTAATGTGTACCGNTAGGGCATAAAAACCTGCAGATGTTATTCTAAATTTACTTTTCCGTTTTATACTAATTTTTTCCTAATGTGTACCGTTCAATTTCCCGCTATGGTAACTGGTGAGTGTGTGAAGAAAATTGGGCGGCTCTTAACATCTAGGTCTTGAGACTGCTACTCCCACTTCGCTCCACTGCTACCTCGTCGCGACCTTACGTAGGACAGGTGACGGGAGATCTCCGACAAAACCCGCCGACCAGCGGCATCGTCCGGCATGATTCCCACATGCAAAAAATCTGGGGCCGACCCTGCCGGGAATCGAACCCGGTTCGCCTTGGTGGGATAGAATTACTGGTGTTTCTATAATCCCACNCTGGGGCCGACCCTGCCGGGAATCGAACCCGGTTCGCCTTGGTGGGATAGAATTACTGGTGTTTCTATAATCCCACACAGAAGACATTTCTTTAAAATCATGAATAAGTAGTTTGTTATGTATGTTAGGNGTGTTTCTATAATCCCACACAGAAGACATTTCTTTAAAATCATGAATAAGTAGTTTGTTATGTATGTTAGGGGGGGACAGTCGTTCCTTGATGGATAAACTAACCTTACTGATTCCCGGCTTTGGGGCGGCCGCGCGTGATCCGNCGTTCCTTGATGGATAAACTAACCTTACTGATTCCCGGCTTTGGGGCGGCCGCGCGTGATCCGAAAAATGAAGTATAGGAGCGAGTCTTGAGCAGTGTAGCCAGGTAAAACTGTTCCAGTCAGTGTGTGTGATTTCTCATAGACGAGACGGTCGATGACGGCAACGGTTCACCGGCTAACGGCTGCATTGTAGACATGTCCTTACTCAGTCTTCCGTCACTGTGGTCACTTGTTTCAGCCCTACATACTCCTAAATAAACACTAGTGACCATAACAATTATACTAGGCAATGTTTTCTCAGATGACTATCACTTATTCCTGCTCCAATCATTTTCATGAATGCTCCATTCATATCAAGCCAAAAAACCTCAGACCCTAGCTGTGCAACCGATATGAGCGTATGGAACTTCCTTTTGCAGAAATTATGGTAAGGCCAAGCCAAATTTATGGGGAACCTGTTGCAACAGGACGTACTTTGTTGTTGCAGTCTCCGTAGAGGAGTGCCTGAAAACGATCAAGTGGGCCACAGACTACTTCATTAAGTGCNGTACTTTGTTGTTGCAGTCTCCGTAGAGGAGTGCCTGAAAACGATCAAGTGGGCCACAGACTACTTCATTAAGTGCTACGTGAGCGAGTTCGAGTACTACGGCCAGGTCGGATCAGGAAATGTCGACCACGCCCACTGGGGGCGGCCGGAGGATATGACAGAGGCACGACCAGCTTACAAGATTNGTACTTTGTTGTTGCAGTCTCCGTAGAGGAGTGCCTGAAAACGATCAAGTGGGCCACAGACTACTTCATTAAGTGCCACGTGAGCGAGTTCGAGTACTACGGCCAGGTGGGATCAGGAAATGTCGACCACGCCCACTGGGGGCGGCCGGAGGATATGACAGAGGCACGACCAGCTTACAAGATTNCGGATCAGGAAATGTCGACCACGCCCACTGGGGGCGGCCGGAGGATATGACAGAGGCACGACCAGCTTACAAGATTACCGCTTCCAAGCCAGGTACGTGCTGTCACAATCTTCTATCCATAACTTGGTTCACTCGTGAGACGGATATTTGCTATTTGAGTCATTAATGACAAATTTTTGTGGATCAAGTCATCGTGAAAGTAGGAGGATTGTGCCAGTTTTNATTTGCTATTTGAGTCATTAATGACAAATTTTTGTGGATCAAGTCATCGTGAAAGTAGGAGGATTGTGCCAGTTTTGGGACGTGCTCTGTACCTACTGCCAGTTCTCACACACCACCCTCACTCAGGTCCTTTCTATTCTTCTGGCCACTGCTTATCCACGTCTCCCTTATTTCCACTATCAATTTTAAAAGTCTTCACACCCAGAGAGTAAAAAATTAGAAACTATTATTTTACTTGTACAAAAAAATTAGTTTGTGATATGTAGGTTGCCTGTCTGAATTTCATACTGAGAAAACAGTTATTCGCTCTCGAGATAATGAATTGTATTGTATGGGGCTTATTAACGTCCCCGGTGTTATGCCTGAAGGCTTGTCGGGGGGTGGGGGGCGGCTTTCAAACTAACTTATGACCTAATTTAAACTAACACCCATTTCTTACCTGGGATTCGAAGCCAGAGCCTACCACACCCCAGACCGATGGCGCACCAACCGACTGTGCCACGGGAGGTTGGCTTGATATAATGAAGTTATAGAATGTCGTGATGTATGCAAATGTTTAAACATTAGTTTCGATTATTACATTTTATTATTAACAAAATAACTTTGAAATATATACAACAATCATGTGTGTTTGTGTGACACATTCAGATGTATGACAAATTTGCTAAGAATCTCAAACGAACAAATATATGAATTAAATAGGGCTTCTAACATCGGGTTCTTGAGAGCCGATGTGGGTGAAGCGAGGTGAGTATGAAGCAGCACCGGGATGCAATGGCGGGAAAAACGACAGATCCCAAAGAAAAACCATCAACGATTCCTACGTGCAAAAATCCGGGAGTGACCCAACCGGGAATCGAAGCCGGTTCGCATTCATTGGTGGGAGGAGAGTAGTCTGACCACTGCACCACAGCGGCCCTCCATATGAATTAAGAAACTTTGGAATGGATATGGCTCATTTGTTATTTCAACATGTAATATCAAAATGTGATAGCGAGAGCTTGCTTGTGACGATGCTGGCNTGGATATGGCTCATTTGTTATTTCAACATGTAATATCAAAATGTGATAGCGAGAGCTTGCTTGTGACGATGCTGGCTCCAGGTTCGGACCTGGCGGCCGAGACAGCAGCTGCCTTGGCCGCAGCGTCTCTCGTCTTCAAGTCCTCCAACGCCGCATACGCCAATGTCCTACTCAAGCACGCCAAGGAGATGTACGACTTCGGCTTCAAGTACCGCGGCCTCTTCTCTGACTCCATCACCGACTCCAAGTGCTGCTACACGTNGTACGACTTCGGCTTCAAGTACCGCGGCCTCTTCTCTGACTCCATCACCGACTCCAAGTGCTGCTACACGTGAGAACGCTGGCTGTGCGCATGTTGAATCACTGCTCTGTGTCTGCTTTTCGCAGGACTACGAAGAGCTAACTCTCCTCTGTGTATGCTGTGTTCGAGGACAACATGAAATTATCTGTCTGTCTCCTTGCCCTTCTTCTCTGGTTCACATCAACTTCCATCTGTATTCCAGCACATTTCTTCAGTCATCCGTTAAAGTGCACAAAATCTTGGGTTGTAATAGTGTTTATCAAACATTTCAACAATAATATGGGATAATAATTCGATAAAGTTTTATTTCAATACAGCAATGCCTTCAAAGAACACAATAGTTATTATTGCAAAAAAAAANTAATTCGATAAAGTTTTATTTCAATACAGCAATGCCTTCAAAGAACACAATAGTTATTATTGCAAAAAAAAAAAAAACCTTGAAAACAAAGTTGAATACACATGGGAAAAAAACAAATGATTTAGTAATAAAANAAAAAAAACCTTGAAAACAAAGTTGAATACACATGGGAAAAAAACAAATGATTTAGTAATAAAAATAAAAATAAAACACATAAAATTAGCAACTTTTTTCCAGTGGTGTCTATTGGATACGAAAAGCGGAATTTTGGAAAATTTGGCTATTNAAAAAAAAAAAAAACCTTGAAAACAAAGTTGAATACACATGGGAAAAAAACAAATGATTTAGTAATAAAAGTAAAAATAAAAATAAACCACATAAAATTAGCAACTTTTTTCCAGTGGTGTCTATTGGATACGAAAAGCGGAATTTTGGAAAATTTGGCTATTTTTATTACACTTCCTTAAAAGTTAATCCCCTTAGGCAAAAATTACATATTAAATAAATGTTTCATTTCTGCCACTGTTACCAAATTAAGTTAATATAAACTACAAATCAGTTAGTCTTAACGAAAAAGTCNAAATGTTTCATTTCTGCCACTGTTACCAAATTAAGTTAATATAAACTACAAATCAGTTAGTCTTAACGAAAAAGTCAATGAAAGGAACCATTAAGGATAAAAAATGTAATATTAAAAAAAGTACGTTCTGTTAGTTTTTATATTAAATGCATATTCATTAGCATTTTCTTCATGACATGTATAAGAAAACGAATCATTAAACATTTTCTGAGGAATTTTTAGTTCCTAAAATAATTGGATGTATTATATTTCAATATAGGTATGAGTTTTTCTCGTAATATTTCTTAGACGCATTATATAGGTGGCAGCTTTTTTAAATTCTGGTTTTTAGATACCATTTAAGTGTTTAATTTGTTACAAAATTAAGATCTAGATTTATTTTTTGTAACTTATTTAGTATATCACAATAATTTAAAACAGAAATGTTTTCATATTTTCTACCGTATATTTTAATTTTACTAACACAATAATGATACATTTTAAAACTATTTCTTCAGTTGTGTATTTTTTTTTAGAATATATTGGAATATTTTNACTAACACAATAATGATACATTTTAAAACTATTTCTTCAGTTGTGTATTTTTTTTTAGAATATATTGGAATATTTTCAAAAAAATCAGTTTTATCTCTTGAAAATTATTTAAAATGTAAGATTTTCTCTTTACTATGACAATTAACATTTTAGAGTGTTTTATTTTAAAATAGTTTTTCCGTTGCGATTACAGAAATTTCAATAAAATGCTAATATTTTCCTCATATCCCTAATATTATTTTCTGCTGTTGTATGAGGTGTATTGTCATGTTATATGCTTGTTCCTTCTGTAGAGTCTTAATTAATTTAGATTTGGTTATATATATACCGTATGATGGTTTGGACATAAACTGTTTTAATATGAACTAAACCTAAGCTGTTTATATATAACAAAATCAAAATCAATTAAGACTCCACACTAGGAATAAACATATAAAATGACATCACACGCAATACAACAGCAGAAAATAATATTAGGAATATAAGGAAAATTATTAGAATTTTAAAAAATCGTGACTGAAACATTTTTTTAAAAGGAAACACTGTAAAATGTCAATTGTTATAGTAAAGAGAAAATCTGAGTAAATATCTTAGGGAGACACAAGCCATTGAAAATTAAAAAATTAAAAATAGTTGTTTGCAAAATGTCAGAAACTACGTGAAATGAAACAAGAAATTCATGATTTGATATGTNAAAAAATTAAAAATAGTTGTTTGCAAAATGTCAGAAACTACGTGAAATGAAACAAGAAATTCATGATTTGATATGTCATTTTTCAACATTTGGTGAATGATAATATCGCCCACCATTATAAAATTAGTGAATGTCATGTAATTACCCACGAAAGTGTGTTATCCTATGTGGGGTGTTAAACGATNCCCACCATTATAAAATTAGTGAATGTCATGTAATTACCCACGAAAGTGTGTTATCCTATGTGGGGTGTTAAACGATTGTTATCACTCGTCAAATGTTAGCAGACGACCGATAACACATCAGGCTAACACTATTTGCAAATTTGTTGTTTCATCTCACGTAGTTTCTGACATATTGCAAACAACTACTTCTAATTACCAGATTTCAAAGAGGTCTCTCACTTAATAATCACGCTAGGTCATTGGTCGTATTATGTTTTCTACCCATTTTCCCATAACGACTCATCTCACGAAGANACTTAATAATCACGCTAGGTCATTGGTCGTATTATGTTTTCTACCCATTTTCCCATAACGACTCATCTCACGAAGAAGAGGCATACGCAAGGGGAAGTGGAGGCGATCGCCTCCCTGAAACTCCGAATTTCTTGATAGTTATCAAAGTATGATATTACTTCGCTGGCCTTGTGAGCGGAATAGATTTAAAGCTGTGATTTTAATTTTCTTTATTTAAATGTTGTGTCATGTAATTGAAATGTTGAAGTTGGCTAAAGAATAAAATAATGTTATAGCAACACACGTTATTTGATCATCAAATGTGCTTAACTATTGTTAAATTTTAAACTTGCAAATAACAAATTTTCATGGAGAGAAAACCCCGGACCCTCGCTTTATAAGTAGTCATTAGCTAGTCTCTAATGTTTATAGGAATTCCCCTCCTCCACCACAAAAAAAAAATTCCCCTGCATTTTCGACCACCCCCTCCAAAAATGGTACTGCGGACGCNATTCCCCTCCTCCACCACAAAAAAAAAATTCCCCTGCATTTTCGACCACCCCCTCCAAAAATGGTACTGCGGACGCTACTGACATAAAGTTTGTACTTGGGCTCAGGATAAACTTGTACAATGCCAATTAGTGATCAAGATAAGCTTTCTACTCAAAATAGAATGAAGTGTACTTTCTCTTTATAAAACACAAGTATGTNCCAATTAGTGATCAAGATAAGCTTTCTACTCAAAATAGAATGAAGTGTACTTTCTCTTTATAAAACACAAGTATGTAAACTTTTACGTTTTTGAAACGATGCCTGTCTTGTACTAAGTTCACCTATGTTAATATGTTCTTCAGTTTTTAAACAGNACTTTTACGTTTTTGAAACGATGCCTGTCTTGTACTAAGTTCACCTATGTTAATATGTTCTTCAGTTTTTAAACAGGTTCTCCAATTTTTATTTCAAGGAAAGTTTAGTGTTAACCATTCCGTGTATTACAGCTCAACCCACTACGAGGACGAACTGGTGTGGGGAGCAGCCTGGCTCTACAGGGCCACTGGCGACAAGACCTACCTCACGTACGTAGATGCCCTCTGGGACAAGGTCAAGAGCATGTACGGCTTCGAATGGGACCAGAAGTTTGGCGGCGCTGTGGTAAGATAAGAACCTACGGTACCGAGTGAGGTAGCGCAGTGGTAAATCNCTGGGACCAGAAGTTTGGCGGCGCTGTGGTAAGATAAGAACCTACGGTACCGAGTGAGGTAGCGCAGTGGTAAATCACTGGACTAGCATTCGTAAGGACACGAGTTCGATTCCTGGCCAGGCCATCCTGATTTCAGTTTTCCAGTGTTTTCCGAAATCGCTCCAGGCGAATGCTGGGATGGTTCCNTTCCTGGCCAGGCCATCCTGATTTCAGTTTTCCAGTGTTTTCCGAAATCGCTCCAGGCGAATGCTGGGATGGTTCCTCAAGGGCGCCGCCTTTCCGGCGCTTGAATTGCGTCGCAGAGCGTTTGAAATACGATTTGATTATATGAANGGTTCCTCAAGGGCGCCGCCTTTCCGGCGCTTGAATTGCGTCGCAGAGCGTTTGAAATACGATTTGATTATATGAAACCGGGACCGCGTTGGTGTGGTGGTCAGACTAATCGCCTTCCACCTAGGAGAAACGGGTTCAATTCCCAGCGGGGGTCGCTCCCGGATTTTTGTACGTGGGAATCGGGCCCAACGATGCCGCTGGTCGGCGGGTTTTCCTCAGGGATCTCCCGTTTTCCCCCNATTTTTGTACGTGGGAATCGGGCCCAACGATGCCGCTGGTCGGCGGGTTTTCCTCAGGGATCTCCCGTTTTCCCCCCGCCCTTGCATTCCGGCGCTGCTACATCCTCACTTCGCTTCACCCTCAATACCTAGAAGTTAAGAGNGATTTTTGTACGTGGGAATCGGGCCCAACGATGCCGCTGGTCGGCGGGTTTTCTCAGGGATCTCCCGTTTTCCCCCGCCCTTGCATTCCGANACCTAGAAGTTAAGAGGCAACCCAAATCACTTCACCCCACTTTTGAGAAACCTTTAAACCTGTTCCCATTACACCGATGTACTAAAAGAAAACACTTCAGACGAGGGAAGATTAACACTCTTAAATATATCACGCATATTATAAATGCTGGTTCCGAGCCCTCCAAGATAACTAAAGACATTTTTTTACACTGCATTATCTCATAATATACTGGTTGGAAACACGTGGAATAATTACAGGTATCTGCACTGAACTTTGCTTCAAACTTTCCAGGAATAAAGTAATCAGTTCACAGCTTAAAGTCCCGCAGGTACACCCAGCACGACGAACACACTGCACGCCAGTCCAGCGCCTGGCACGTAGGAGTGATGGGGCACTAGACGCGTGTGTCAGTGTCGCCGTTATCGCTCGCTTGCTTCTCAGCCTTAAAGGCGCTAAAAAACCCAGCGGATTTATTCTCCATCCATGAATGTCCAGTGCCCCCCTATAGACGCCTTGTTGCTGTTCGGGGGCATCCGAAACAATAAATAAATAAAATACATTTTTTATTACTGTAGGTACCTAATGAGCACATTTACTACTTGATATATCTAGCCAGGTAACCGAATCCCGTTATTTTTTTGAGTGCGTCCTATTCGACTTCGTTTTATGCCGATAGATAAGTATAAGTCAACTTTAGCCGTAAGTTATAATTTAAAATGTCATACTAATCTAGGATTCAAATTCATAATATATTGCACCCAAACTTGGTGTTCTAACAAATCACAACATGGAGGTCAGCCTAATTGAAACAAAATTGTTTGGTTTGCAGGTGCTGCTGGCCAAGTTGACGGGTGAAGCCAAATACAAGACTGCAATCACCAACTATTGCGATTATGTTTTTGAAAAGGGTAGCAGGACAAGTAAAGGTCTGATCTTCATTTATGACTGGGGTCCACTCCGGTACGCTATTAACATCGCGTATGTTTGTCTGCGGGTAAGTCTCTATAATGAAGATAAGTACATTCATCTTGAAGATACTGCGTAACCAATATAGAATATTTAAGGCTATATAAATATTTTTGGAGAATGGTTCATACAATTGCTATAATGCTATGCTTTCTTTAAAAGAATTAGAATTTATGACTTCAAATATTTGCTTATTTCGTTGGTTTGGGTTCGTGGTATGTTGCACCAATTTTTCGCCAGAACTTCTTTCATAGTGTATCCCTTCCATCTGGTTTAATGTCTTTAAGTGATGGTTTTTATTTCATTTTATTAATATTATGGCTGGATTTAAGTACGATTTACCTGCTTTCTAAAGGTAAAATAATTGTCTGTCACATTTCAGTTTCTGTATCTGTGCATGTGTCTCTGTGTGGATGTATATTTTAATGCTTGTGCTAGTAAATTTGTGAATGCAAGTATTTTTAATCCCCGTGTTGACTTCCGGCTTTCGTCGAAACATTTTGAATTACATGCCACGTATACAATTTACTGACTTTTCTGAAGAAAAACAAAATTTTTGTCTAAATATACTAGCTTTTTTGTGTCATTACGTTTACAGGAACAATTCGCTAAGTAAGCAACTGAGAAAAAAATGAGTAACGTAGAAGAGGTTATCTGTTGATTTCCCCAAGTGTTGTTTCACAATAAACATTTTACTTCGTAAACTTTAGAAATAATTTTGAAAAAAAAAAAAAAATTCCTTGTAACAGCTTTTTATGTACGAATCGATTCATAGATAACATTTTTGATTACAACTATGTAATTTAGCACTGTTGTATTGAACTTCGCATCGGATTACAATTTTAAAACAATTTCTTTGAAAAGTTTATATTTTTTAATTAAAAACATTGTTATAAAATTTGCAAATTTCGAGTTATTGAACCAATTAAAAAACTACATTTTGATTTTTCGTATAAGATAACATGTAATAATTGTTAAAATATTTGTAGGAAAACAATGTTTATTGTACAAATAGGTAAAAAATGAGGTCATTTTACCAACTAAACTACAGAACTACCAGTTTATATAAGTATATACACACACGAGAGATGAAATAAATGCTTTGTAATGAGAGTGATAAATTGTTTTTATCAAAAATTTCATTTTAATAACTTTAACTGGAATAAATTATTTAATCAAGTGTATTTTTAAAAAGTAGGATGATTGTTTCCGTGGTTTTAGCTGTGAAATCTGTAACACCTAAATAACACTTATGAGATTTTATTAAGAATCTCAATAATCATCGAAATCTTAATTCAAGAAAGTGAAAAATTGCGATATATTAACTGTCAAGTTATTTCATTATTTTTTATTGTAATTTACAATCGTTTTTGTCTCTTTGGCAGTATAGTATTATTTAACACTAAAATTATTACGTTTGAAAATAATTATAAAAATGACTATGTGGCAAATGCAGAATAACACAGAGGATGTTTTCAAATGAATGGTAATAATACCATCGTAGGGTAAAGGGGTAAAAGTGAAACATCATGCAGTGAACCAGTCTAAAGAGATCTCGTCTGGACAATATGGGCAATGGCAATGCACAGAGGGAAGGTAGGCAAAACGTGAGTTATTCCCTTTATCTACATTGTGCGTACTGCTGGATACTGGATAGCACTGCTCACAGTAGTTACACTATGCTTGCCGGTCATAATGGTCTGTCAACATGTCGGTGAGTTTGTCGTATCGTCAGATATAGACCATGTGTATGGATAAGCACGTAAAAATAAATGCTAGTGCAGCAGGCAGAATGTACCAGACACGGTATCCCAAAAAACAAAAAAAAACATCCAACACATAAGACGCAAGGTATACTGAATGGAGGCCGCAGTAACACAGCATTTTCGAAGTGCAGAAACTCGATGCTCAAACTACACGATGGATGAGGACACCCAAGTTCGAAAAGGCAGTATAGGAGCATGTAGAAGTGAATCCGGGAATTGTCACGCGGGCATTTGCATGCAAACTGGATGTTGTAGCGGTGTGTTGAAGAAGACAATTTCCTGTCACGGATCCTCTTCACAAATGATACCACTTTCATAGGGGAAGAGTTATAAAGCAGCCGTAAAAATTATGCACTGGTCACCGAAAACCCATACGCCATGCCCACTGGAAGCCATCAAATGAAATACTCGGTGAATGTCTGGGCTGAAGTTGTCGATGACTTTGTAAATGGTATAACTTTCTTACCTGCTCGTCTCAGTGGAGTTACTTTGCCGTCACTTTCTCTAGCAGTCGTTACAATTGTACATGGAGGACGTGTCTTTGGATGCACGTCAGGCGATGTGGTTGCAGCAGGACAAGGGCCCGCCCATTTTCATGGTTCGTGAACACCTCGACTCGTGGTACAAGATCCGGTAGACTGACAGAGGCGGGCCTATCCCATGGATACCACGATATCCCGATAACCTGACCTCGCACACTTCACTTCTACCATTATGGCCACATTTCATCGCCTGTTGAAACCAGGGTGCATGNGGTAGAACTTTCTTACCTGCTCGTCTCAGTGGAGTTACTTTGCCGTCACTTTCTCTAGCAGTCGTTACAATTGTACTTGGAGGACGTGTCTTTGGATGCACGTCAGGCGATGTGGTTGCAGCAGGACAAGGGCCCGCCCATTTTCATGGTTCGTGAACACCTCGACTCGTGGTACAAGATCCGGTAGACTGACAGAGGCGGGCCTATCCCATGGACATCACGATAACCTGACCTCGCACACTTCACTTCTACCATTATGGCCACATTTCATCGCCTGTTGAAACCAGGGTGCATGAAGCAGACTGCTCGGATACGATAAGCAATTGCTATTATCAGTGCCACGCCGGGTTTCTCCGAAAATTTTCTCTTAGCCTGGAACAGCCTGTGTGACCAGTTGTGTCAGACAGTTTGGACAGATACTGTGAACGTGTTGCCTTCTGACAACGTGTGTATAACGATAACAATAAACGGTCATGTGCTTGCACTGTACGGTGGATAATTATCCTGGTTGTCTAGCTGCCTTTTCACATTGCCATTGCCGAGAATGGCTAGACAGTATCTCGTTATATTTTTGGTTCCTCGATGGAAAATGTTCCTGTGGCTCCCCTCTAACCTACACGGGGGTTTATCATCATACATCTTATGTAAATTTATTTGAAATCCAAATCATGGATACAGTCCTAGAACGATTTCTTTAACTGTGCACTCCAGCACTGTCTAATTTAATAATGATATGGTTATATACTTAGGTCAATTTGTTCCACTTCATAAAATTAATAAAGCCATGAATGGTTGAACAGAAGGAGAAGGGTCCAGCAGACAGCATGGTTGACTGGCATTTGTGATGTTGCAGGCGGCGGAACTTGGAATCAAAACCGCGAGCTACCGAGCCGAAGCGAAGAAACAGATGAACTATGCCCTGGGAGACGCGGGCAGGAGCTATGTTATCGNGAGCCGAAGCGAAGAAACAGATGAACTATGCCCTGGGAGACGCGGGCAGGAGCTATGTTATCGGCCTTGGGCACAACCCTCCAACTCACGCCCATCACAGAGCAGCGTGAGTGAGATCTGTATANGCCTTGGGCACAACCCTCCAACTCACGCCCATCACAGAGCAGCGTGAGTGAGATCTGTATATACTTGTGTCTTGAGCACAGAAAATCTGTATTATAGACAGTCAACACCATCCTTATTGCACACTACTAGTGGGATGAATTAGGCTTATTTGTACTAAAGGTGTATATTGAGAGAATTAAGTGATTTTGCTGTGATTTCGGCTTCGGCTGTCATTTCACTCGTTTTGCATCCATACAAGAGAGTTGATTCATGTTCGCTTAATAGTTTCTGAGCATCATTTTTTGTTGTCTCCATATTAGANTGCATCCATACAAGAGAGTTGATTCATGTTCGCTTAATAGTTTCTGAGCATCATTTTTTGTTGTCTCCATATTAGAGAGAGCTACATGAATGCTTCATTTGTTTCTTTATTTACATCTTTACAGAAGTCGTTGAGGACACACAAAACTCTTTATACTCTCAAAGAAGAAGTACTTTGTTCCATCTTTGCAACATTAATTTTTACCCAATCGATATTCTAATTGTTTGCACTCATGACCTTCATTTTGCCAGAGCTGATCTTCAATCTCACATCCTTAACCTTGATGTGTAGGTTCTCCAGTCTCTTCAACATGTCTTAGTGAGAGTNGAGCTGATCTTCAATCTCACATCCTTAACCTTGATGTGTAGGTTCTCCAGTCTCTTCAACATGTCTTAGTGAGAGTAATCAGGCATTTACTGCATCAACAGCGAAATGAGATTCTTTTAAAGTGGGTATTAACATGTAAGCTATTAATCTCTCTCTCGATTATAAATAATATCAACTACACATATATTTTAAAATTAGCTTAGCTGTGGAAACTTATTTTCACTGTTTTAGACACTAGGATTTCTTGTTTCATTTTTGGAGTGGAATGTAATCCATTCTTTCAGCTGCCACAAACATCATTACTGTTATGTATGGAACACAGAAGAGGTACTGTGACAGNCTTTCAGCTGCCACAAACATCATTACTGTTATGTATGGAACACAGAAGAGGTACTGTGACAGTCACATTTAATGCGAATTCTGTGAGACACTCGCTGTGTCCTGGGAAAGTAGGAAACCCATGCTGTAGGTGGGTTGGCATTATCCTGTTGTAAAAAAAATTGCTCATTGAAGTTGCACAATGAAGGGATGTACTAGGCTGCAGAATCTCTTAAACGTACCACTGTCCTTCCAGTGGTATCTTTATCACAATCAGGGTAAAGCAAGGATCATATGAGATTGATTGATCCCCGTGCCTGGTGCTATCAGTTCTGGCAGTATGTCAATCGACAATGAAGTTCAGATTTGTGCACTATCCATACTAGAATATGGTTGTAATGTGTGCTTCGCCATTCCTCAGCCATCCATGCCAGACATTATGACAAAACAGCAAACGAAGTCATTGTTATCGGAGTGTGAATGTAAGATTGCACAAGGAATGTCAAGAATGCATCAGAAGAAGACCTTTATCGGAAAGGTTATCTTACCCATTTATTTAGGGTTATTAGTGATGCTGCTGCATGATGAGAAACTTTTCTTTCTTCTGATGGTCATTCTAGGTCGACTAGAGTCTCNGGGTTATTAGTGATGCTGCTGCATGATGAGAAACTTTTCTTTCTTCTGATGGTCATTCTAGGTCGACTAGAGTCTCCTACCGTGTGTTTGTTCAGTTATGTTATGTATCGAACATTGTAATAGGGTGTCTCGTTAGCGTTACCAAGTTTGTCACGGAAAATCTTTTAAATAACTATCATTCGACCTGTAGTTCAACGATTCGCCATCTCTCAAACTCTCTAATTTTGTCATGCCTGTGTCAAATTCATCTCTGGGACATGATAGATACTCATTGACATTCACTCCTTGCCCCTAGATTATACTGTACACAGCTTTGTTCAATGACTTTTCATGTTACCAGGGTTTCAATGATTTCAGCACCCCCATGTGACAGTTATTTNGTACACAGCTTTGTTCAATGACTTTTCATGTTACCAGGGTTTCAATGATTTCAGCACCCCCATGTGACAGTTATTTGCTGTCGGTTGCAAAGGAAGTTAAATCAAATATGTTTTAACCCATGATTGTGCTGTGTATCAATTTTTGCCTTTTCTGAATAATTGGCTGTNGGAAGTTAAATCAAATATGTTTTAACCCATGATTGTGCTGTGTATCAATTTTTGCCTTTTCTGAATAATTGGCTGTGGATATGGCTGTTTTATATGAATAAGTGTATACCATGGGTATTACAAATTGATTTCAGGAAAAAGTTGGGTCTTAGCTGTATCTACAACCATAATTAGGGATAGTAACTNCATGGGTATTACAAATTGATTTCAGGAAAAAGTTGGGTCTTAGCTGTATCTACAACCATAATTAGGGATAGTAACTCTCGAAATTTGAGCCAGTGGAACATATGGCATAATTGCCCGAGTAGGGAGTTTGCTGACACAAATTTTCTCATGATAGTCATTACAGACATCTGGTCAAGTGTAGCTGTGTTATTTAGGTCTATCATAGTTACATCTTCTTGAATAGTGATGCAGTTCAGCTCTTGCAATCAGTCTTATTCATAGGTGACAAAGGCAGTAGAATTGCTTTCAAACCTATGTGCTTTGGGACCAGTAGGTTTCATAGTTTACGATTATGGGCACAAAAATCTCTGCAATATCTTATGACTAGAGATTCGGAAATNGGACCAGTAGGTTTCATAGTTTACGATTATGGGCACAAAAATCTCTGCAATATCTTATGACTAGAGATTCGGAAATTTTGCGAATTCTTTTGAAAACAACACAGACGAGATGTACATTTTATGGGGTCATTGTGGCGCAACTGCAAAAGTGCTCGTCTCCCTTAAGACGAACTGGTTTCGATTCCCGGCGGGGTCGCTCTCGGGTTTTCGTACTTGGGAATCGTGCTGGACGTTGCCGCTGGTTGCGGGTTTTCTCGGGGATCTCCCGTTTACCCCGCCCTTGCATACCAGCGCTGCTCCATACTCACCATGCTTCATCCTCGTCGGCTCTCAAGATCCCAATGTTAAGAGCCGTTAAGAGTATTTTTACTTTCTTTTTCAGTTGGATCGCAGTTTGTAACACACATTCTAGACAANGATGTTAAGAGCCGTTAAGAGTATTTTTACTTTCTTTTTCAGTTGGATCGCAGTTTGTAACACACATTCTAGACAAATTTGAGCCGATGACTAACTTGCAAGAAAACAATGACCGAATCCCATGCTACCTACTCCAGGGTAAAACTTGAGCATCAGTCAAAATACACAACTTACTGAGGCTCGAGTATTCAAAGGATTGTGGACTCTAGCTTGTTGTCAAAATGAATCCGCCAAATTAACTGGTCTCTGCCTGTGACATACATATAACCACAACTACTTAATTGCTGTTTGTGTATATATAAGTGTAATACTGCCCATAACCATGCTCACATAAGTCTNTATAACCACAACTACTTAATTGCTGTTTGTGTATATATAAGTGTAATACTGCCCATAACCATGCTCACATAAGTCTAGTCATCATAAGTTGACCACTCAAATGCAGTTTCCCTTGTGTGCATTGCAGGTCGTGCCCTGACAAGCCANAGTCATCATAAGTTGACCACTCAAATGCAGTTTCCCTTGTGTGCATTGCAGGTCGTGCCCTGACAAGCCAGCCGCCTGCGACTGGAACACATACCAGCCGTCGGTCGGCTTGCGCGTACACGACATACCTCGTAATCACCCTGGGCCCAACAAAAACGACCAGTTTGCAGATAATCGCACCGACTGGCGCCATACCGAGGTGGGGTGTGACTACAACGCCTGCTTCCAGTCCATGTTGGCGCACTTCGTCGAGCTGGGCTACTGATATTGTNCGAGGTGGGGTGTGACTACAACGCCTGCTTCCAGTCCATGTTGGCGCACTTCGTCGAGCTGGGCTACTGATATTGTGAATCTATCCCCCTTAGCCATTTCCCTTTATTATTCTCATTAAATGTGTCAGAGCAAATATTAAAACACCAATTATTACTAATCACTTTAATTTACTCCNCCCTTTATTATTCTCATTAAATGTGTCAGAGCAAATATTAAAACACCAATTATTACTAATCACTTTAATTTACTCCAAAACCCAGCGTTTTCATTTATTTTACAGTTGATATAGCACATCTTCAAAATATGTATTTTAATTATATTTAAATTAGAGATACGAAATTAAACGTAAGTTCATTTGGAAGTCATTAGCTTAATAGAGATTATAACTTTGCTTATGCTAGATAATAATAGAACATATGGATTAATATTAGATTTTTCCAGTTAGAATTAATATTTCTGGTCGCAGATCAAGAGCATCAATTGAAAGGAAACAAAAGTAATGGACTGCAGCTCCTTGCTAGAATAGTCAGCATAAGCGAATCTGCTTGTTGTAGCTATATTACACAAACTTAATTCGTCTGATAATCCTGAATCTAAACTCTTTCTGCAAATTTACCTTGTTTCACTTCTTAAGATCCTNACAAACTTAATTCGTCTGATAATCCTGAATCTAAACTCTTTCTGCAAATTTACCTTGTTTCACTTCTTAAGATCCTTTATATATTTGGTTTCATATTGCTTTTATTTTTTTAAATACCAAGAGATGTGAAAAAATGGTCAAATTACACACTGTCTACATTCATNGTTTCATATTGCTTTTATTTTTTTAAATACCAAGAGATGTGAAAAAATGGTCAAATTACACACTGTCTACATTCATCTTTCCCGCCTCCTGTTGTACTGCCTGTTAAATGTTACATTAAATGTGAGCTTTCACACTATTAGCAGCATAGTTGNCTTTCCCGCCTCCTGTTGTACTGCCTGTTAAATGTTACATTAAAAGTGAGCTTTCACACTATTAGCAGCATAGCTGCAAGTGTCATAGAATGTTTTACCGTGCTTTATGTAGTGTCAGATTTTGTAAAAAGTTTTATTTTCGGGTCATTTTTTGCACGCGTTCAAACAGGGACATATGAGGTGAAAAAAATTGTAATGCGTTGGGTAACTATTGCATAGATGCAACTTAATACCGGACAGTATGTCGCTGATTTGAAAAGTTTCGTACTGGCGACCAGTATTTCCAAGATGATGCAGGTCAAGGGTGGAAAACGATGCTTTAAAGGGATGTGTTGAGGCAAACGTATGTACCAACATCAGTATACTTCCCTGATAGTTCATTGCTCCCAGGTCAATAATTTTCGATCACAGAGCAAACAGGGAAAGTGAATGAAAAATTGGCATCTGGGTATGGCATGAAACATATGTTTCAATATCTAGTTGGTTGGTCACCATAATGAGCTTCAGCTTGATAGTATCGTAATGTGTAATGATAAATGGATTGATAATATCCAGCGAAGTGGGAAGCANATAATGAGCTTCAGCTTGATAGTATCGTAATGTGTAATGATAAATGGATTGATAATATCCAGCGAAGTGGGAAGCAAGTGGGCGTTAACGAAATCCCCAGAAACATTTCCGTGAACCAAGGTTGACATCACAATTCTTTGATTTTGAGTGTGGTTGGCACTACTAGGTACTGCTCACTACAAGTTCTTTGTTTCCAGTATAACTATTTCCACTGTTCTGTACTCTACACTGATNAACTACTAGGTACTGCTCACTACAAGTTCTTTGTTTCCAGTATAACTATTTCCACTGTTCTGTACTCTACACTGATAGTTGTGTGAAAATCAACAATCATTGGTCAGTGAAGTCAAACCTCATGTGGTAAAAATTACGGAACAGAAGCTGAATGACCTGAGAGACGAAATTGCCCCATGTCCTCATATTTATTCCCTGTACTTAAGCATNTTACGGAACAGAAGCTGAATGACCTGAGAGACGAAATTGCCCCATGTCCTCATATTTATTCCCTGTACTTAAGCATAATTAATTACCATGTGTTTATGCGCCGGTGTCCCTTCTTGAAGTACACGATATTTAAAAGCAAGGGTAGTCCACATAATGTCTCCCCTGATTTTCTTGCCTCGCGGGAGCCATGTTTCTTCAGGAACGAGATTGAGAGCCTAAAATTCGCTGGCAGAAATCAGTTTCTGAAGAGGAATGCCATTCTAAATGTTACAGATATGTTCACTCCATTCTAGCTAGAACTCGTAATTTTGTGAAGTATGTAAATCATCGTTTACGAGGGTGGGTGAAAAAGTACTCAACTACTTCTGTTCTTGAAAACCGACTTCCAAACCCCGTGATGGGGATTGCAATATGAACACAATGCGTAAGGCAGTTAATGTGTCTCCAAATTATTCAGTGCTTTAATACGTCATTTAGGTTACCTACTTAATCGGCTGTGTGACCAAGGACACAATTTTTGAAATTATCGGAATAATTCCTCTTGTGGAATGACGCCATTCCGCTACCGGAATGCTTAAAGTCAATTTTTGAACACTCAATATTGGAATTGTATACTGGAATCGAGCCGTACAGTGTCGAATTCAGTCCAACAGTAAGGCAGCTGCCGGAATCGTCATACCTCTAGAAATTTGTCTCTAAATATCATTTTGCGATAAAGGAAACACAAAATTATACACTCTGAAGACTAATTTGTGTTTATATAAGCTGCTGGTAGAGTAAAAACTAAGACTGTTAACGCACATAACATTATAATTGCTTTAAAAGCTGAGAAAAAAGCCTTTAATGTAATGTTTTCAACCATGTTTTTTGACTCTCCTCACTATAGAATATCAAGTAAAACATAACACTTAACAAATAAAATATAAAACGAATAATTTTAATTTTGCAGTATAAACTTACTTTTAAAAACATTAAAATATAACAGAAGCTAGGTAGCTGTATATNCGAATAATTTTAATTTTGCAGTATAAACTTACTTTTAAAAACATTAAAATATAACAGAAGCTAGGTAGCTGTATATACGAGTTTGCCAAATTTTGGCATGGTCTGATACTCAAAAAATGTTTCCACACACACACACACACACACACACACACACACACACACACACCTGTGCAAATTAAAGCCTATTGAATATAAGTAAATAAAATAATTGTAGCTTAGAAACCTGCAATACCAACCAAATAAATGATAATTATAATGTCAAAAATACTAAATATAATATTAAGCGCTATCTACCAACATACAGTATGAGTATAAAAGAATACCCCAACTTTGAAGGTCTATAATATCAAAACCAAACAACCTACAACCTTGATTGACAAATCAAATGAACCGTGGAACCATGATCAAACAAATGATATGTAAGTATTTACAAGTTACACTGGTGGATGAGCGACTCGAACGACATCTAAGCGAGAATCAAACTCGTTCCACGCTCTTGTCAGCATGTCCGGTGTTACGATTTGGATGGCGTTCGTAACTCTCGGTTTGAGATGGCGAGGGGGTAGCGGGCTCGCATTCGACACGTCAATGTGAAGAGGATGGTCTGATGTTTCCTTTATGGTGCGCCACCCTATTGGCACCTAGCTGTTTGGGGATACCTGAACGAGACATTGCCGCAATGCTGGATTGGTCGAGGAGCAGCTGGTGACCAGGCTCTTCATCACTGGCCCCCAAGAAGCCCGGATCTTACCCCGTTCGATTTTTTTCTATGGGGGTACATAAAGGATCAAGTGTTTCGTCCACCATTGCCGGCTAACATGACGACCTCATGTTGTAGTTCTCTCGTCGTCCAATACAGTGCACCGCATATCCCTGTAATGTTATTTATTGCTGCCAGAGTGTGCCNTGTTGTAGTTCTCTCGTCGTCCAATACAGTGCACCGCATATCCCTGTAATGTTATTTATTGCTGCCAGAGTGTGCCTCCATATAACTCACCTTTGTTCGACTCTGCCATATTATTTCCACTTGTCCTTCATTCAACTTTCGTCTGCTAGGTGNTCCATATAACTCACCTTTGTTCGACTCTGCCATATTATTTCCACTTGTCCTTCATTCAACTTTCGTCTGCTAGGTGCCCGGGGTGTGTTGCTCTCCCTCGGCCACTACGTAGGTTCTAGAGTTGGCAGCTAGGGGTGCTGCTTTTTTTTTTTTTGGAGCTCAACATTTTGTTTGGAGGAGAGCAGGATCGAACTGCCGAACAGATGCCTTAGACCACTCGTCTATCAGGGCATGTGCTGTAACAAGGGTTTAAAAGAAGCAATATATGGTGTGTGTGGGGACGAATAAATAGTTTGTCGTAATTATTCTAATGTGTAGTAATAATTTTTGTATATACTTTTTCTACTATACCAGACTTATATAGACCAGTAATAAGATTTTTTTTTCATATAGTCATAGACATGCAATAAGAATTTTTTCAAATAGTTATAATTCTTTTCTAAGTATATATTTTCTTTTTAAGTATTTCTTCTTAAGTATATATTTTAAATATTTTTTGAGTATTTTCTATTAAATATTAGGAAAAGGTGTACCTTTGAAATAAAACACATTTTTTATCACATTTTTTATTCCTTTAGGACACTGGAGTTGAGTTTGCGAGCATGCATGGACAGACAGGAAAGGCGACATAGTCAAAGAAAAAGAACTTTATGTGCTTGCATGGCAAAGGCTGTGTTAACATTTTCACAGATGCACCCGCACGGTGTCAGGTAAGTGCACACGTGCATGTGAATGTGCTTCCACATCGTTTTAACAGTCTACATGGTGTCAGATAGCGTAAGTCAACATGNTGCATGTGAATGTGCTTCCACATCGTTTTAACAGTCTACATGGTGTCAGATAGCGTAAGTCAACATGTGTGGGAATGGCTGTGTTAGGATTTTCACAGGCTTGCACCTGCACAGAGTTGTGCATACACAAAATTGTGTATAAGGACAGGCAAGTGCAATAATAAAATGAATGCAAAGTAAAGTAAACATACATTTATTTAAAAACAATACATGCACATAAGAATATATATCTTATATATTTAAAACATTGGTAGTTCCTATTTCTGAATGTCATTCTCGTCGACGCAGGATACGTCATGCTTCGAGAGTNAATAGCTGTGTTAGGATTTTCACAGGCTTGCACCTGCACAGAGTTGTGTATACACAAAATTGTGTATAAGGACAGGAAAGTGCAATAATAAAATGAATACAAAGTAAAGTAAACATACATTTATTTAAAAACAATACATGCACATAAGAATATATATCTTATACTTATATTTAAAACATTGGTAGTTCCTATTTCTGAATGTCATTCTCGTCGACGCAGGATACGTCATGCTTCGAGAGTCCAAGTCACCTCACATACACACGTCCATTACCTAGTTTCATCACCTTCTCGACCAAATAAACATCGGGAAACTTCGTAGGCGGGAAATCCTCTGGGTAAAAGCTTCCGACGATGGGTTCGCCACTGCATGTGCGAACCACTTTGTATAATTATGCAAACCAGTTGTGACGATAGGCATTGTAGAAAATGGCATGCTGTTTGGAGATGCACACCAGGTCGCCGATCTTGGCTGTAGGGTTATGTGGGACCCTCCTCGAAGGAATAGCATACATGGTCCAAAGCAGGGAGTCGTCCTCTAAATCTTCGGAATTCATGTGAGTTGTAGAATGAACGGTAGAATTATACTAGCATACGAGTTTCGGCAGTAGCTCAAGACATTTGTAGTTTCCATTTACTGTAAAATGTCTCCACAATTTGGCTTTCAGGGATTGGTGAAAACGCTCGACGATGATAGCCTTGAGTCCAGAGTGCATGGAATAATGATTTATGCCATACCTTTTCATCAGTGCAGGGAAAGTACAGTTAAAAGATTATTTCCATTGTTGGTGTGGAGATTTTGCGGTATGCATCCTTCACTTAACACATCCACCATGACTTCGGTGACATCATGTTCATCCTCGACTTGAGCGGTCTGCCCCAAGCATACTTGGAAAATATGGCTATTATGGTCCAAATTAAGCGGTGGTCTTTTTTCGTATGAGCAAAATTCTTTCATTTCGATCAGGTCGGATTGGAAAATATCGTCCAGCCCTTCCATCACGCACTTTCTCCGAGGGTAATTCCTACTGGTTGACCTGTGAAATTCCCCGGAAATGGCATATTTCGTAATCTCACCATAAAGCCAGCTTCGACGAGTTGTTCGATGATGGATATAATATCGTTGATGTGGGGCTGGTTGCCCACATACTACAAAGTGACCAGTAGCCATAGTCTATAGACGAGTTTGTTCGGATCGTGCCAAAACACCTAGTCTATCTTGCTTTGCATCGACCTTCTGCAGCAGCAGACCCGATCCAATAGTGTCTACCAATCGTGGAAACAGTCCCGCGATAATGCCGAATTTTGCATGTGTCGTGTCCTTAAATCGCTGCGTTGAGGGAATATCGTTTGCTTAATGAGCACTACTGAACTGTAGCAGGTGACAGTACTTGTGCAAATCCGATACGGTGTAGAATTCAGGACTCCTACGAAACTCTTTCGCACAGATTATGCGTCACATCTCCTGGAAATAAACATCACTTCCTTGTTTCCGAGAAACCATTTTTCATCATGGTGTCGCAAGCCATACATTTTGTCGCTGTTCCGATCGTTGTAGGAAGCGATGTAGTGCCCGACCAGGGTACCCACCTCGGGTCCATGATCTTGCATTCGTTTCTGTTCTTGCGCATACAGCAAATACACCAGGGGCAAATCGTGTATCTACTTCTTATCTTAATTTTCTTCCTCTTTATTTACAATTCTTCCGTTCACTTACTTTTGGCTGTTTTCCTTTTTGTTGTCTCTTCTGTCCAAGTTTTTCTTTTGTCCTAGGTTGGTATACTTTTCGGCGTTGTAACCCGCCTATACAACTCATTCTTGCAGCACCATGGAGATTAAAAATATATGTGTTATATATCTGTAGTACTGTAAGAGTGTACTGGCTGCTTTAGCGCACAATGTTGTTTTAGCAGCCATGCGGTTGGTAAAGTGACAGGGCGACGCTGGAAATTATACCAGTTCCAGACCGAAGGATGGATGAACAGTTCCAAAATCGAACGATGGATGACCGGCACAAGGATAAGAAATGTCTTTAATGAAAAAAAAACTATATGTAAATAAAAACTGAATAATAGAAAATGTAGTGAAAATGTGTTTTATTTCTAAGGTAAACATTTTAATAATATTTTTAAAAAGAATAGAAGATACTTAAAAAAATACTTAAAAATATATATACTTAAAAAAATTATGACTATATGAAAAAATTCTTATTGCATGTATATGACTATGAAAAAAATTCTTATTGCTGGTTTATATAAGTCTGGAATAGTAAAAAAAGTTACTTAAATGTATTAGTATGCATTAGAATAATTACGACAAAATATTTATTCGTCCCCCGCACACACATGCTATTGCTTATTTTAAACCCTTGTCCCAATACATTTCCTGGTAGGCGAGTGGTCTAAGGCATCTGCATACCAACCCAAGGTTCGGCATTTCGATCCCTCTCCCCTCCAGACGATATTTTGAGTTCCAAAATGAAAAGGCAGCGATCCTACCAGCCAACTGTAGAACCAACATGGCGACCGAGCGAGAGAGACACCAGCGCCCCTAGCAGGCGAAAGTTGAACAAAGAACAAGTGGAAACAAGATGGCAGGGTCGAACGATGGTGATCATTACAGGGATCGATGGTGCACTCTAGTAGACGAGAGAACTTTAGCATGAGGAGTGCATGCGACAGATTCGAAGGTGAGTAATTAGGAAACAAGATAGCAAACGAAAACAAGATGGCGGATGAAAAATATGGCGGTTGGAAACAAGATGGTAGAAGGAAACAAGATGGCGGATGTAAACATTATGGTGGACTTAAACAAGATAACGGACGAAAACAAGATTGCGGAATCCAAAATGGCAACTGGAAAAAATATGGCGGATCCAAGATGGTAGCAAATCCGCTGATCCGCAGCTCCCAGCCCTTGACATCGCAGAAACATTTATATCTACTCAAGTGCTTTTATATCGTATAAGTACAAGTCTTGTCACCACATTAGATAATTTTGTTTTTAAAAAAATAGAAATTGTGCAAAACCTTTTATGAAGTAAAAAATATTTGTGTATTGTAAAATTAATTTTCATGTCCCAACACATGTGAGTTGATTGATTCAGCGTCGGTGACGACACACGAAATGCAGCGATGTAGAGTTGTAATATCGATTCCTTAAAATTCCAATACATTTCGTTCCGATAGTCGGTACGGTTGTTAAAAAATACGCATTTTTTTCATTCCGACACTCACTACCGAAATGGAAGTATCAGATCAATCCGCTAGCGTAATTATTCTCTATCAAAGTTTTAAACCCGGGGTCTTATGAAACCTAGCTGTTTGAGAGTTTCGGGAGCAATTTACTGAGCTAGGGAAGCACGCTAAAGCCTCAAATGCATTCACAAAAATAGTCTATAAGTTATAATAGGCCTATAGGTCTATAGGCCTATTATAGGTCTATAGGCCTAGTTTACAGCCTATAGGTCTATAGATTCTATACTACGTTATTCAGAAGCAAAGAAGAGAGTTGGCTGATAACTGCTATTCAATAATATAGGAAGATATAAATTACGCCCGCATATACATTTTTGCTGAGTATTACAAATTAACATGTTTATTCAAAATGGAATATAAGATGCAAAATGTTACAATTGGGCAATACGGGATGGTTTGCTGAACCTTGAAGATGATGTATTATAATGAATTTAAGATATAGTCACCAAATTCGTAACATAGGCATCACCCCCGACAAGGAAAAGGACCGCAGGGTCAAGTATGTCCTAAGCATACTTATAAGCATAGTTGGCTGTAATTCACGAAATGTTTAAGATATAGTCACCAAATTCATAACATGGATATCACCCCAGACAACGAAAAGGGCCGCAGGGTCAAGTATGGCCTAAACCTACTTATAAGCATAGTTGGCTGTAATTTCCAAATCGTTTATGATATGGTTAACAAATTCGTATCATAGCCACCACCTCCAACAACTAAAAGGTCCGCAGGGTCAAGTGCACCTTAGGCCTTCGTATAAGCATAGTTGGCTACCATTCCGCAACCACAGAAGCTATAGTCACCAAATTCATATCATAGGCATCACCTCCGATGTCAAACGGGGTGGCAGGGACAAGTAAAGCTTAAGCCCTCTTACAAACACACTTTCCCGACGTTTCCCACCCTCCAAAGTTACGACCACTAAATTCATATCACAGTCATCACTTCCAACTGCAATCAAGGAGATAAGGGCAAGTAGGCCTTAAGCCCTGTCACAAGCATAGTTGGTCAACATTTCCAAACCTTTGAAGTTCGGGAACATGTAACAACCGTCCACGCATGCAAAGAAAATAAAGGTGTACATACAAGCGCGTCGCAAAGTGCAGAAGTGTAGGGTCTGAAATAGCACACACATACACATGGGCCTGCACACACTCGTCTAGCAAATATGTGCATACTGATTTTCCTCTACGCCACTACAGAGAGAATAATAACATAGCTTCGCATTCGACCAGTTGGATGGTGATATAAATTATTGCAACCATAGAAAACTGACCGGTTGTTAAACAGAACTGCTCGCCGTCGGTACTACGTGAAGGCAGCACTGAGGGGTCAGCACTGAGGAGTCATCCACTATGACGTATACGACTTACACCATCAGTCCAACCCCAGGGCCAGCGGCCCGAGTCATCGTTAGCCTGAGTAAGCCCTAACAACCAAACATATATTGAAAAATATAGTGGTATATAATTGTACCTATAACAAGGCATATACAATCGTAGGTTACACTGAAATATGTACCCGTTAATATAAATAAACACCAACAGCCTAGCGCAAGAGTCGGGAAAACCATTTGTAGAAGATATGAAACTGCCCTGTACATGAAAAATCAATCACATAACAAACAATAAAGGACTGGCATATATGTAAGTACATCACGAACATGATGACATAACGAGTCACAATATAAAAACACTACCCGATAAAGCTACAGTCCATAATAGTGATATCAGTGTTGCTATCATGTCAAAAAGCTTAGTAAAAGCTAGAATGTAAGCCGACATGAGAAAGAACGAATGATCACAAAGACCAACCGCAAAAATGACTACAATGCGTCAAGGGCGATATACATTACGCAACTTATAAAGCCTGTGTTCTTTTGCTTGCCATAAAATAACATACATTTAAACCATTAG
Source organism: Clitarchus hookeri (assembly GCA_002778355.1). Taxonomy (NCBI): domain Eukaryota; kingdom Metazoa; phylum Arthropoda; class Insecta; order Phasmatodea; family Phasmatidae; genus Clitarchus; species Clitarchus hookeri. The sequence goes on along the minus strand of NQII01007093.1, from coordinate 46,676 downwards.
TCGTGCAAGAGAGAAGTTACTGCTGTGCGTTGATGCAAACATATATAAAATATAATTATAAAAGCAAATAGTTATAAGCACTTAACAATCAATGTATATTACGCTAGCATCAAAGGCTGTACATCACATACGTAAAAAAAATATTTGCGAAGCCGAGAAGTACAGGTGCGATAAGGACAACGCTGCTACCCACTGTTGCCCAACGATATAAGATTAAAAAATAAAGGAAAATGGTTATAAGCACTTACCAACAAACGAAATCACGTATTACACCAGCGTCGGGTGCTGTACATGTTATACGATGCTAGACAAGACCAGGCCGTCCTGGTCAGTACAACATAATAGCAAACTACTCCCTTACGAACTGACTGAAACGAAACTATCACATTCAGAGTACAGCCAACACTAGCAGCAGAAGGTGTCCGATCCGACCGACTTTGTGCGATCAACTAACATCATGGGAATCTGTAAGGCAGCACAGATGGTCGGCCGGCGTCACGAACACTGTGCAGGTCACTGCAAGTCGAAGGGAGAGTGCAGAACAATAGCCGAGAGAGACGTGTCAGGCTCCAGGGTGACAGACCAGCCAAGTCACACTTACATTTTCCTTTATGATAAGAGTTAAGTCATACAGTTCAACGCAACAATTTATCCCGTTTTAAATACTTACTAAGTACTTATTTGAATACATACCATTTATACTACCAGAACTGTAATCACATTTGAAACAACATACATTTAAACCATTAGTCACGCAAGAGAGACGACACTGTGCTGAGCACTAAGGCAAACAGATTAAAAAAATTATAAAAGCAAATAGTTAGATGCATTTACCAACAAATAATATTGAGCGAGCAACAAGTGCTGTACGTTATGTTAGGCAAAAAAATTTCAATTGCGAAGTGCGGGTTCGATAAGGTCAGCCATGCCAACCACTGATGCAAACTGATATAAAAATAAAATGTAAAGGAAAATATTTATAAGCACTTACCAACCATCGCAATCACATATTACACATGCATGTCCCTTTACGAGAGGAATTCAGTTATACAGTACAAGGTAACAATTTATTTCGTTTAAATTNTACTTACTAAGTACTTATTTGAATACATACCATTTATACTACCAGAACTGTAATCACATTTGAAACAACATACATTAAAATCATTAGTCACGCAAGAGAGACGACACTGTGCTAAGCACTAAGGCGAACAGATTAAAAAAATTATAAAAGCAAAAAGTTAGATGCATTTACCAACAAATAATATTGAGCGAGCAACAAGTGCTGTACGTTATGTTAGGCAAAAAAATTTCAATTGCGAAGTGCGGGTTCGATAAGGTCAGCCATGCCAACCACTGATGCAAACTGATATAAAAATAAAATGTAAAGGAAAATATTTATAAGCACTTACCAACCATCGCAATCACATATTACACATGCATGTCCCTTTACGAGAGGAATTCAGTTATACAGTACAAGGTAACAATTTATTTCGTTTAAATTCATCAAGCTGTAAATATTAGCATGTATATTTAAAATATCGCTTCGAATAAACTAGTGTTGGTAGAGGATGTCGCTTCTGTTCACCCATGAGGTAAAACTGACAACACACTGGGACTACAGTCATTAGACAGAGAGCTGAGGCTCGAAAACACATACGTAGGACTGCAGAGTATAGCCTACACGTCATTTAAAAAGCAAAATTTTAACGATTGATAATTACACAGATGCGAAATAGCATGGAGGTTCCTTTCAATGTGNCGTCATTTAAAAAGCAAAATTTTAACGATTGATAATTACACAGATGCGAAATAGCATGGAGGTTCCTTTCAATGTGGGCATATACATTCCCTGATTGACTGCGCGAGGCTCTCTAAAGGGACTTTGAGTCTGATTGGTTGCTGCATGCTGCCAAAGGTTACTCTCACCATCTTTGTTTCTCCAGTCGACGGCTAGAGTGCACGACCATCGTCTGCTAAGGTCGCGGTGGTCTTCAGACATCATTGTTTCCCCTGACACCTGTCAGGGGAACGCCAACATCGTTTGCGTTATCGATGGTTGCTGCTAGGAGTACTAGTGTCGACACACATGGCCGAATTCCGATGTGCAGCATGCAGAACACCCACCCATGAATGCAGTACTCCGTGCAAGNCGACACACATGGCCGAATTCCGATGTGCAGCATGCAGAACACCCACCCATGAATGCAGTACTCCGTGCAAGTACCCTCAAAAAATGCCAGTCATATGAGGTTTCGATCCAACAGCCAATGAGGGCTTCAGCTGGACGGTCCCAATAANTCAAAAAATGCCAGTCATATGAGGTTTCGATCCAACAGCCAATGAGGGCTTCAGCTGGACGGTCCCAATAACACAGCGGGCCTACAGCCGTATGGTTCGATTGTAAGGGCTAAGTGTCGCAACGAACAGCATCAGCCTAACATGTGGGTTGCGGGGAACCGTGAACAACATTTAAAACCGTCTCAAACATGAAAAAATTAAGTTATATAAAAATAAATAATTAAGACTCAACATAGACGGAAGTGCGCTGTAAGCACGATGTCGTATCGAACCTCTACTATATACAGTGGCTCACATTAATATTCGGCCACCTATGATTATCGCAGTTTCATGGCCTTATGTTANGAACCGTGAACAACATTTAAAACCGTCTCAAACATGAAAAAATTAAGTTATATAAAAATAAATAATTAAGACTCAACATAGACGGAAGTGCGCTGTAAGCACGATGTCGTATCGAACCTCTACTATATACAGTGGCTCACATTAATATTCGGCCACCTATGATTATCGCAGTTTCATGGCCTTATGTTACATTAGAAATAAAAAATAAACATAAACCATATTGCACAATCATTCTTGTGTGCTTTAAATGAAATACCTATAGCGGTAGCCNAAAAATAAACATAAACCATATTGCACAATCATTCTTGTGTGCTTTAAATGAAATACCTATAGCGGTAGCCAATAACAAAAATGAGCAATGCAACTTAACAAACAATATGATTTTGTCATCCCATGCTGCATAAGTACGCCACTTTAATATTCGACCATCATCATTCAAACACAAACATAATCCTCTTTGAAAACTAAACAAACAGTCTTTTATTACCTGGTAGCATGGTCATTCTGTTTAATTTCTTTTCGCAGGCGTTGTGGCATATAAGCAATTATTTTCCTGGTANAGAATGATTGTGCAATATGTTTTATGTTTATCTTAATTTATAATGTAACATAAGGCCATGAAACTGCGATAATCGTCGGTGGCCAAATATTAATGTAAGCCACTGTATATATAATACATGGGAGCTGTGCGCTGGCATTTAACAACGCAAAGTGGCTCTGCTTTAAGCCCGTTCTACAATGACACGGATGCGGATATGGATCACGGAAGTGGAGCACGTAACACACTCTGTGTTCAATCTACAATGAGACGCATGCAGAAGCGGAGAACGTACGGATACAAGTAAGAATGCTGGGCAACTCCTAACTCTTCCATGTCCGTGAATCCGTGTAGTCAAAAGGAATCTAGTATTTGGTTTGTTGATATTCGTTTTCGTGGCCATTATGGTATACACGGTAACAAGTGCTTGGGTTTTCCGTAGCTACTATCATTTTCGTTTTCATAAATAAGTGCACATGGTTTGATAGAAGTATTAACAGCGTGTTCAACACTAAAAATATACACAATGAAATGTGTACAATATAAAACCTACATCAGTAATTTGCCACAGTTGAGTATTTTTTATTTCGTAAGTTGCAGGACTGTATGTTCCTTCATATTATAGAATAGTTAAAAATTCATCCCAAGTCGTCCGCCCGTTCCGTTTACGTGTTCCGATTCCGTTTTCTTACGTATCCGTGCATTGTAGAACGGGCATTACGCAATATTGTTACCTGTAACCATTCTTGCTTTTTCATAGTGCGGACAGTAGCTTTTCTAAAGTAGGTACTTCTTTCTGCGGNATTGTTACCTTGAACCATTCTTGCTTTTTCATAGTGCGGACAGTAGCTTTTCTAAAGTAGGTACTTCTTTCTGCGGTCATAGAAGTTACGAATAGTGCGTTCAACAACGCACAAATCAAAGCCATCCCAAACTATATTTCTGCTACTCGTCTTTCGTTTGTTCCCTGGTATACATCCATTTTTACCTGTTAGTTTTTAGACATTAATTTTCTTTCGTATTTTACATATAATTACCACCTATTTTCCTGTGGCGGCTGTTGCTTGTTTCGTGCCTTTCTCAGTGGGATAAGTACGTCTTTCAGAAACTTTCTCGTTATCAAAAAACTAAATTGCGTTAGCAATAATTTCTCGGNATCAAAAAACTAAATTACGTTAGCAATAATTTCTCGGACTTTACTGTGAGTAGTAGGACGTTTTTTATACGAATATACCATGGCATGACATGCGCGCAGACTATACAGTAGGTATCGGTGACACGGTTGCTTCCCTGTAATTGGCTCGCTAGACCTTCCCCGCCTCCGTCCTCCCTCGTTGAGCAAGGCCAAAACTCACCACCGTATTCCTTTCCATATATTTGGCTGACGTTACCGAGTTATACTAAGTGTACCGCTTTCACTGTGANCCACCGTATTCCTTTCCATATATTTGGCTGACGTTACCGAGTTATACTAAGTGTACCGCTTTCACTGTGAGCCACTGTAGGTAAATGCTTGCTAAAATTGAGGCTCTGAAACGAAAGTATGAGATGATATAACACGTTCAGTTGCTGGGACGGTTGCACGAGAATGTCTGCTAGTTTTCCGAATTTCCTATATGATTGTTTGGTCTAGTATCGTAGCAGACATGCATTACGCTTTATAGACCAGCCCCCGGCCATCGTTCGAGAATTAAGCTAGTGGGAGCTGCCAAGTAGTGGCAACATCCCACAGCCAGATTGACTACGTAGGAGTTGAATGGGGTAAACCACCTGACTGGGTGTTCGTTTGTCTCAGTACAGGACGAACCCTTGTTCAAAATACACGTGGACTTGGCTTATTCGCTTAGACAAGTCCCCGCGTAAGAAAAGTAACCGACTCTCATTATTATGTTGCGCAAAATATCTTTGGAATTCATAGCGAAGTACAGGTGTAAACATGCTGAGACTGTTCAAAATATTTTCTAATGCAATCAGAAAAAACTGTAGTTACNAATACACGTGGACTTGGCTTATTCGCTTAGACAAGTCCCCGCGTAAGAAAAGTAACCGACTCTCATTATTATGTTGTGCAAAATATCTTTGGAATTAATAGCGAAGTACAGGTGTAAACATGCTGAGACTGTTCAAAATATTTTGTAATGCAATCAGAAAAAACTGTAGTTACATGAATATGAATCGTTTAACAAAATAATAGTGTGACTAAACGCACTACATTAAATTTACATGACTTTTTAACGTATATACTTATACACAGAGCACATTTTCTACTTTGCATTTTTTTCTCATTATTATCTCACCAAACTTTAATATTGGGGTTTAAATTATTAGCACTAAACAAGGAAACTGCTCTATGTTGCAGGTTGTAAGATTTACACTAACCTGAGGATTTGCGAGTTTTATAAAATAAAAAAACACTCACAAATATTTATGGTTCCAAATGTAATTAGAATTCAAGCAGAAAGTTTAAACATTATCGGGAATCTTTCGCAAGGTGTGTGCAAAACCAGTCTTTCACGGCATAGCTAAATATGTTGTATATACGTGGCACCTGTAAGTACCATGTGATATTTGACGGCCACAAAATTAACGTTAGTTGATAATGGAGGTGAGAAATGTGGGTAATTTTCTAAACTATTTATCTCAGCTCCTACCAGCTATAAAAATATAAATATTAATATGCTCTTTACGTGGTTGGCTGGCATCCCTGAAGGGCTAGCTGTAATTTTCGTAAATATCCGTTATATGTANTTTCCTATACGATTGTTTGGCCCAGTATCGTAGCAGACATGCATTACGCTCTATAGACCAGCCCCCGGCCATCGTTTGAGAATTAAGCTAGTGGGAGCTGCCAAGTAGTGGCAACATCCCACAGCGTCTAACTGATGCATCCTCAACTTACCGGTAAACCACCTGACTGGGTGTTCGCTTGTCTCAGTACAGGACGCACCTTGTTCAAAATACATGTGGACTTGGCTTATTCGCTTAGGCAAGTCTCCGCGTGAGAAAAGTAACCGACTCTCATTATTATGTTGCGCAAANCCAGATTGACTACGTAGGAGTTGAATGGGGTAAACCACCTGACTGGGTGTTCGCTTGTCTCAGTACAGGACGCACCCTGTTCAAAATACATGTGGACTTGGCTTATTCGCTTAGGCAAGTCTCCGCGTGAGAAAATTAACCGACTCTCATTATTATGTTGCGCAAAATATCTTTGGAATTCACAGCGAAGTACAGGTGTAAACATGCTGAGACTGCTCAAAATATTTTGTAATGCAATCAGAAAAACCTGTAGTTTCATGAAATGAATCGTTTAACAAAATAATAGTGTGACTAAACGCATTACATTGAAGTAACATGACTTTTTAACGTATATACGTTTACACAGAGCACATTTTCTCCTTTGCATTTTTTTCTCATTATTATCTCACCAAACGTTAATATTGGGGTTTAAATTATTAGCACTAAACATGGAAACTGCTCTATGTTGCAGGTCGTAAGATTTACTCTAAGCTGAGGATTTGCGAGTTTTATAAAATAAAAAAACACTCACAAATATTTATGGTTCCAAATGTAATTAGAATTCAAGCAGAAAGTTTAAACATTATCGGGAATCTTTCGCAAGGTGTGTGCAAAGTCAGTCTTTCACGGCATAGCTAAATATGTTGTATACACGTGAGACCTGTAAGTTCCATGTGATATTTGACGGCCACAAAATGAACGTTAGTTGATAATGGAGGTGAAAAATGTGGGTAATTTTCTAAACTATTGATTTCAGCTCCTACCAGCTATAAAAATGTAAATAATAATATGCTCTTTACGTGGTTGGCTGGCATCCCTGAAGGGCTATCTGTACTTTTCGTAAATATCCGTTATATGTAATGTCGTTTGTCTTGCAACTAAGTTCCTTGTTAAGTTATCAAGAAAGGCAAAATATCCTGCTTTCTTTGATAAAGCTATTTAGAAGCATACTCCTACCCACATCAAAGGTTGTAATGCAATTTTGTTTTAAATTATTTTAACGCAGACAGTGCAAGGCGACTTGTGGGCATTTTGAGCTTATATGGATGCTAATAAACTTTTTAACTTCATTTATAGAGTACGAAAGCGAGATAATGACCATGAGATAAGTAAATCAGTAAAAGCATGGTAATAAACAACTATAGGGATGTCGACTGCGCATAACTGCTGTGTTTAGCGAGCGAGGGGTTGTCGGTTCAGGCCGCAGACGCATGCAGCAGTGAAATGAGTGCTGCAGTTTCTATCATTATGTTCGGGCTACAGGAAGAAATTGTACACATTTTGGACAAGTAAAGGACGTAAATCATAAAGTTTTTGAAATCTGGTACTTGAAATTGTCAGTGCTGTAAGAAAATATGCCAAAATTCCTTGAGTCTCTTAGTTTTACAACGTAATTCATTGCGAAATGGCTGCCAATCGAAATATTTGATCTAGTTTTTAAGAAGNTTTTGAAATCTGGCACTTGAAATTGCCAGTGCTGTAAGAAAACATGACAAAATTCCTCGAGCCTCTTAGTTTCACAACGTAATTCATTGCGAAATGGCTGCCGATCGAAATATTTGATCTAGTTTTTAAGAAACAGCTACCATACGATTATTTACATGGAAAATTGGGTGGGACATAAATCAAAATAATAGAATTTTCTACAAAACAGTTATGATTCACTATATCGATATTTTAATACATGAGAAGATATTCGCAAACTCTGAGAGTGTGCGTGAGTGCGTAACCACTTGATCATCGATGAAAAGAAAGGCTGAATGACTTTAATTATCCCTGTTTTATTTTAATGTTAAGNTGAGAAGATATTCGCAAACTCTGAGAGTGTGCGTGTGTGCGTAACCACTTGATAATCGATGAAAAGAAAGGCTGAATGACTTTAATTCTTCCTGTTTTATTTTAATGTTAAGAGAGTGTGGGGAATAATTATCGCCAAATAAGTTATTTGATGTCGACCTATTTTTAGACGCCAATACAGAAAATATAAGAAAGGGAAATTCTGTATAACGGTTGTTTCTATCTCTGTGAGCAAATGTTTTACCAGATNCAATACAGAAAATATAAGAAAGGGAAATTCTGTATAACGGTTGTTTCTATCTCTGTGAGCAAATGTTTTACCAGATTAGTGCATTTATTTTGCATTATACCGTATACTGCAATTACTTACATGTACAGACGTACGTGTCAAGAAGAATCTTGATAGAAATATATCACTCTGGTAAAATATTTGTAAATATAAGTCAGTAAAAACATAAATCTATAATTGATCTTTTTTGTTTTTTCTGTAATTGCTTATATAAATGCGTGAAAAATTATAAACTTTTATAGCGCTTATTTATGTCGTAGGCAGTCATAAGCAACATTTAATGTATCAGAATGGGTACCAAAACTAATTATGCTTTATATTCTTGAATGCGTAATATTTTTGCCTAAAACATTAATGAAATCTCATTATATTCGAAGGTTCATTATAATGTGCTGCACTACAAGTTTGGCCGCTATTTGTTTTAAAAAAACATTTAAGTACACACTTCGGCGACACAAGCAAAGTATCAGATTATGTGCAACTTTGAGGCTGAAAACGTTTCATAGGTATATCAGAAAACATTCACTAGTACAAGCTAGAAATTTCCAAATGCTATTATGTTTACCAAAACAATCAATTTACCTTCTGGTATAGATGGTTCACCGTAAACTAAGCACTGACACGCTGACTCACTTGTTCCCAGTTAAGTTGGCAGCGAAAAATGAAAAGTAGTCCCATATCTTAATGTGGTATTCAAAGCGTATCATTTACATTCGTGGCTACACAATATATTAAAAATATTTTCTCTCTTTTTTACGCAGATAAGAGTAAAAATAGACGTNACATTCGTGGCTACACAATATATTAAAAATATTTTCTCTCTTTTTTACGCAGATAAGAGTAAAAATAGACGTATTGCTTACCCATTTAGCTACATTTTTATTGATTTCACAGTAACACTATATTGGCGCATGAATAAAGTAAAAATGCCAATGGAAATGCTAATTAATGTATGCTCCCTTCCTATGTTAGACCCGTCTCTTCATATATTTCGGTAGGGCTTTCAAACATGTTCAACTAACCGTGAACAGCCTTTACGATAATATTTTAAGTAAACTATGAGCACTACGATTNTGTGTTATAGGATATATGTTACGTTGTAATTTAGCCACATCACATTTGTCGCATTTCAAAATAATTCGTACATTATATAACAAACAAACGACAATCTAGAAAAATAATGAAATCTTTGATTTTAAAATCAGTGTCTCTTTTATTTTCTTTCGNCAACTAACCGTGAACAGCCTTTACGATAATATTTTAAGTAAACTATGAGCACTACGATTTGTGTTATAGGATATATGTTACGTTGTAATTTAGCCACATCACATTTGTCGCATTTCAAAATAATTCGTACATTATCTAACAAACAAACGACAATCTAGAAAAATAATGAAATCTTTGATTTTAAAATCAGTGTCTCTTTTATTTTCTTTCGTGTTACTGAACATGATATTTCATTGCCACATTTATAACACCTGACACAATATTAAAACTCTGAGGAGCATACATATAGTCATAAACCGAGAGGAATATACACACTGCGTTTATTACTTGCATGGCAATATTTATTTTTAAATATGGTTAAAGGATAAATAATGCCTGAAAGGAAAAAGTAACTAGGGCCTCAAAAGTGCTCACTTTACCTTACCAACCTATACACAGTTCTTGAGCACACTACAACATCCCGTTTCACCCCACATCATGTCCATGTGACTGGCATCGTCCGGAATACGGATTCAGTGTCTCATGCGTTGGCTGTCAAAAAAGGGGAATTCCTAAGAATGTAAACGCCTCGAAGGTTACGTCTGGCCATAAGGAAACACTCGATGGGCCTTCCCAAGGCAGCGATATGCATTTCCGGGTAACCGAATTTCTCGCAAATTACCTCTGATATTATTACACGCGATGAAAGGCAATGGATTAAGCTATGGACACCACTTTGCACTTTTTGCTTTTCTCTTAAGGAAATTGCGCAGGAATGCCCAAAAATGCACGACTTTTTTAAAACCATTTTCACTATTTTTATTTTTCACTATATTTAATAAGATAAAAGTAAAAAAAAANCAATGGATTAAGCTATGGACACCACTTTGCACTTTTTGCTTTTCTCTTAAGGAAATTGCGCAGGAATGCCCAAAAAGGCACGACTTTTTTAAAACCATTTTCACTATTTTTATTTTTCACTATGTTAAATAAAATAAAAGTAAAAAAAAAGTGGCGGCTGTAGATGACTTTAAAAAAAGGAAAGGATCTTTTTTAGCGTAATCGAGACCATTTATTTCCCGAGATACACGTATACGAGCAAACGTTGATTTTACAGACAATAAGTTGCTAGGGAATCCCTGTAATGCCAGAGCAGAAGAGACTGCCGCGTTTGGAGAAATGCNGATTTTACAGACAATAAGTTGCTAGGGAATCCCTGTAATGCCAGAGCAGAAGAGACTGCCGCGTTTGGAGAAATGCCGCAACTGGGAGTCAAGGAGTGATGTGTGGCGACGCATCGTGTTCAATGATGAAAGAGCCAAGACGTAATCCACGGATGACCGTCGTTTGAGAGTTTGACGACGCGGGGGGAGAGGACATCCTGCCAATTTCACGGGCAGACACATCTGCATTATTTCTGGCGCAGTGGTGTCGANCGCGGGGGGAGAGGACATCCTGCCAATTTCACGGGCAGACACATCTGCATTATTTCTGGCGCAGTGGTGTCGATAACCATAGAACATTACTGCAAGTAAACTCTGGTAGTGAATAAGGAAAACCTGACGACATACTGCGCCCTCGTGCGTTTCCCCTCAGGACACAGCACCCTGGTACAATCTTCCAACAAGATAACTGCAGACGTGCACTCTGTACATAGACACTCTTGCCTGCCTGGGTCGTTCTGAGGAATCTCGTGTCCAGCAAGATTCGCCGTTCTGTCCCAGATAGAACATGGCGCCAATATGGCACGATAGCTCCTGGTCAATGTTGTTTGTCGACATCTAGGACTTTCCTGAGAACGTGCTGCATCTTACTGACATTGGACCAACAGTATAGCCGTAGGGATAACTCTGTTATCCTTGTGATCCGATATTACAATCATTGCAATAATGTCACTTAACTTTTCAACAGTACGACCAAGTGAATTAAATGTGGTGCCCTTCTTAGTGTTATTTATCTTGATTCGTTTGTGAGAATATTTGCAGACATTAGGAATTGCATCACAAAATAACTAAAGAAATATATTNTATTTATCTTGATTCGTTTGTGAGAATATTTGCAGACATTAGGAATTGCATCACAAAATAACTAAAGAAATATATTTAGCACACGCTACACATGGAACAATATGTTTAAGTAAATATAACTTGATAACTAAGGTAGAGCAGCTCTTCCTACTTTGGACATGATCTAGTAATTAAAGCTAGAAATATGCAGGAATGGAATTATAACTGTGTGAATTGCTCTAAATAAAGTGCACGAGTTTGTTATGCTAAACCCTACGTACTTTGATTACTTAATGCATAGTTGCAGCGTACNGCTCTAAATAAAGTGCACGAGTTTGTTATGCTAAACCCTACGTACTTTGATTACTTAATGCATAGTTGCAGCGTACATTGACGAATATCATACGTGACTTTTGACATAACATATACAACTTTTGAACATATTTTTAAAATATGCATTGTTGATAAAATGTCTATGTACAAATATTTTGAAGCGCAACTATTTNTTTTAAAATATGCATTGTTGATAAAATGTCTATGTACAAATATTTTGAAGCGCAACTATTTAATAAGGTATGCAAGACAACATTTTTAAAAGAGAATACCTACAATTATGTGAACCAGAAAAACGAAGAATACAGAGTAAGTGGCAGTTAAACACTCGCCTAAGGAGAGTAACTCGTTTTATATCAAGAAGGTGGGTGTCGATGCTCTGCTGTATTCACAAACGTACTTATGTTGAAATAACACCAAGGAATTGAAAACGTTTTACATCAGTGGCGTGTATATAAGCATGGTAAGTATAATATACTCTAATGTGTGGCATTCAGTGTGTAGCTGAAGAAAATAGTATCCAATAAAAAAATTGGAAATACTTTTAGTGCTTCTCCAAAAAAATTACCATGGAATTTAAGTTAATTTTTTATTGTGAGTTTGAAGATACAATGGATTCTAATATATTTTTATTTTTTGTTTAAGTCATTTAGCAAAACGTCACAGAAACTACGTTGTTGAAATGTATATGAAATAGCGTAGAGAATTTCACACCAAATGCCAAAGAGGATCATGTAAAAATTTATTTATGACAAATGTTCTATTTAAGGAATATAGTTATCCATAACAAACACATTTGTCACGGATGCAGGTACGGAACAAAACAGCGACACACACAGGCAAAGGTTCAAATGTCAAGAAGTTCTGTTGGTCTAAATATTAAGTTATACATACTAGTGTAAAGATCTCGGAAAATGTTAACACTAAATTAATCCGCTTCCATTTGACACCTCCTTCCCTTACTCACTCTAGCTGCATCGGGTTACTAGTCTGAGCAATCCATGATAACTTTTGCAAACCAACTCATTTATGTTACCACTGAACCAACGCTGGGGCATGTGGAAACGTCTTTTAGTAACACCCGAGACGAATGCCATGTTTTAATTCGTTTGGTTTTTGTTTCCTTTATTTGCGTTGTTTGTTTTGTAGGGTTTCAACCGAAACACCGCGATGTTCAACTGTTCAGCGTGCAATGTTGCTGTGGATTTCATTGCACAACATGACTTGCATAACATTTGCTAGATGTAAAACCACAATTTCGAAACTAAAAACCCACAAATTCTTTGATCTTCATAAAAAAAATGATTAGAACATTGTTTCATGTGTGAAATTAGCAGAACCAAACAATTAATGCGTTAAAACGTTACTAAAAAATAACAAAAAAATACTTATTTCATTAATTTTCCGGCAACTAATTTTACAAAACAGTTAATAGGAGTGTGTTAAGATTTTGGTAATTACAGCAAATTCTTCTGCATATGTACTGTATTTGAATTATTTTATCGGTAAAAGTAGCATTGCTGCTGCGATTTCGTAGTTTTCTTTTGGCAGATTGTAAGCTTCGAAGGCGACGAAGCGGAAAATTCAAATGACAAAAATACGATACTGATTTTGCAAACAAAATCAGGCAAGTAACTTTTTTTTTTTTTTTTTTTTAAGTTTTGATTGGAACAGTTTTAGAGACTGCTTGTACCGTGTGCAGCGTTCCTTTACTATCTATTTACGTGAGAGTACAGGCAGACGAATGATGAAGCTCCACACGAGGGGAAGTTACTAACTGGTGTAATATTGTGTTACAGGTGTGGTGTTGTTGGCGGATCACTTACTAACATTTTAATTCGAAATGTGTTGTCATTCAGTTCAACATAAAATCTTATTGAGTGGTTTATTCATTATTGCGTGCCAGTATATGTTTATCATGATATGTACAAAGAGAATTTTTGAACTGTTCAAGCAGATAACGCAGAACAAGAAAGCTAGTAACGCCGCAGGGTCCAGTGTTTGTGGCTGAACACAACAAAAGTTATATATTCAAAGTTCTTATTCTGAGCTGTTCAGGTAGTTAAAAATCTGTAGGAGTGCGCGGACGAAAAGGCAAAATAAAAATAAAATACGCATTTTAAATATTGATAATGAAATACAAGTTAAAAGCTACAAGAAAAAATGTCAGTGGTAAATGGCCACCGCCAGGCAGGAAAAGGAAAAGAAAGGTACGTAGGGGAAAAACGTACGAATGCGTAGCAGTTATACGGGGTGGTGACAATTTGAACAGTGAGTGAACCATGTGTTATCATGTATTTCCATGTATTTTCCTGCACACCTGCCGAGTGTATCTAACTAAAGCTAGTACGCAAACTGCTGTCGTGTTAATAGGAATCTTCCGTGCAGCAGCTGGTACACCTGCTCGTGCACTTCACCATATGCCTTACAGAAGCTAGTACAAGACCACGCACGGCAACAGGTATCGTGTAATATCGTCTTAGGTTGGTGGTCGATCCGGCGTTTGAACTGCGTTGCAGCAAGTCTGAAATACGGGTTTTCTAAAATAAATTATTAATAGCTCGTCCAATATGTTTACCTACGTGGGGAAAAAAACCTTTTTCAGACTTCAGACTGCTGTATCTGAAATAAATACTGTCTAGGTACGAGCGAAACTACGATAGCAGCCTGTATTGAGCCGTGTTACAGACTTTCCATGAATAAAACGATATAGTCACTGCTGTAAGTCCCTTAGGCACACGCAGCACAACGAGAACACTGCACGCCGGTTCCCAGCCTTGCGCGTAGCAGCGATGGCGTACTTGATGCGCGTGGCAGTGTCGCCCTTATAGTTCCAGCGCTTCTGGGTCTCAAACGCGTATCTCCAGGTAGGCGGGCCCCTTAAAGGGCGTCCCTAGTAAACAATTGTAAACTCCTCAGTGTCACGACGTCTGGTTATAAAAGAGCATTAAAACGGGCCCTCGCAACGCTGTGCTACGCATTCCCTGGTAGCTGAATCTCTCGCAAATTAGATGGGTAACAATAGGATATTATTACACGTGATGGAAGTCAACGGATTAAACTACATTTATCAATTCGTACATTTCACCCTCAGCTTATGGTAACTGCATAGGAAAGCCCTAAAAATGCTGTTTTTAGCCGTTTTCACTAATTTAAAAAAAAATATATTTTAATAGGCTAAAAGTAAAAAGTGGCGGCTGTATGCAAGGTGTTTTTGAATAACATGAAATTCAAACCAAAGAATTTATGAACTAATATAAACAAAAAATTCTTACAGCAAAATGTTCGAAAAATGAATTTGGTATTTTAAAATTTAATTCAAAGTTAAGCAAAACAGAGACTGGAGTCCGCAACTACACGTACCTACGTGCACAACAAGTTGCATATCACGAAGGGGAACGAAATCATATTCGCTACGATGGAAACGTATATCATGTAGACCATCGCGCCAATTCCGTTCGTCTTCGTGATATGCAACTTGTACTGCATGCACGTACGTATAGGGCTGCGGACTCCCGTCGTTGTTATGCCTAACTTCAAGTTAATTAAAAAATACTAGATACATTTTTCCGAACATATTGCTACTAGGATTTTTTGTTTATATTAGTCAGTAGAGGCTGTGATTTGAACTTCGACATGTTATTCAAGAACACCTAGTAAAATAGTTTTTTATCTTTCCTGCGAAAAAATCGTCTTCACACATAATGTATTTACTGAGATACGGGTATACGCGCAAACACTGATTTTACAGATAACTTTTTACTAGGGATTGCAATTAAGGCGTGGCACTCACTAAGCGAACTAACTATGGTTCGCAGCCAATCTTTCGCATGACTTCGTTGGAGCACCTATTCGGTGTCGTTTATAATCACATCTTCGGGATTTACGTGCATAAGCATGCGACTTAACAAGCAAAGTGTGACTGTGAGTGATAGTTTTTCCCACTCCAGAGATTATTTCGGAAAGGATTCAGCGAAGTTATTATTAGCACACAACAGACCGATAGCACTAGTGTCAGTACATTGCTAATTTGGTTGAAGATGGACGGTGGAAAGGGGGTTTCATTGCACGCGAGTGTTCTCATACCTTTAGTATATTTCGCAAGCGTCCAAACTTCCTTGTGTCATAGCGACTTGCTCGCTGCGACGCGGTTTCACTATATGTCGCAACACAACCAGCCGGAACTACGATATCAGTATTGAACTTCCCAAACACCGGAGGAAGCCCAGCACATCGTCGCCTTCGTTTTGACCACAGGAAAATCGTGCTCATAGCCAGACCATGGGTACGTGGTGTAAGATTAAATGTACATATTTCCTCTTTTTACGGTTTACGCATGTTTCACGGAAACCACGATCTTAAAAAGAGTGTGCTATTTTGTTGCTAAGAATAACTTAAAGTGGACTGGCAAACCAGTACGTCTATTAGACCACTCTTTAGTACAAATATACTTAACATTTTGCATGTAAGCATTTTTATGGCATAAACGATACAGCCAATGAATTGAAAAATTATTTTTAAAATTTCTTCAGTATGTGAATAGCTCACAAAGAGTGCCCTAAAACTTGTTATAGCACATGAATAAAAAAAGAATGACTGTACTAANCAGTATGTGAATAGCTCACAAAGAGTGCCCTAAAACTTGTTATAGCACATGAATAAAAAAAGAATGACTGTACTAAAAAGTGAACAGTCATGACAGATAATAACGCTAAAATTAAACGTAAATTTTNAGATAACATTTTACTAGGGATTGCAATTAAGGCGTGGCACTCACTAAGCGAACTAACTGTGGTTCGCAGCAAATCTTTCGCATGACTTCGTTGGGGCACCTATTCGGTGTCGTTTATGATCACATCTTCGGTATTTACGTGCATAAGCATGCGACTTAACAAGCAAAGTGTGACTGTGCGTGTTTGTGAGTGATAGTTTTTCCCACTCCAGAGATTATTTCGGGAAGGATTCAGCGAAGTTATTATTAGCACATAACAGACCGATAGCACTAGTGTGAGTACATTGCTAATTTGGTTGAAGATGGACGGTGGAAAGGGGGTTTCATTGCACGCGAGTGTTCTCATACCTTTAGTATATTTCGCAAGCGTCCAAACTTCCTTGTGTCATAGCGACTTGCTCACTGCGACGCGGTTTCACTATATGTCGCAACACAACCAACCGGAACTACGTTATCAGTATTGAACGTTCCAAACACCGGAGGAAGCCCAGCACATCGTCGCCTTCGTTTTGACCACAGGAAAATCGTGCTCATAGCCAGACCATGGGTACGTGGTGTAAGATTAAATGTACATATTTCCTCTTTTTACGGTTTACGCATGTTTCACGGAAACCGCGATCTTAAAAAGAGTGTGCTATTTTGTTGCTAAGAATAACTTAAAGTGGACTGACAAACCAGTACGTCTATTAGACCACTCTTTAGTACAAATATACCTAACATTTTGCATGTAAGCATTTTTATGGCATAAAAGATACAGCCAATGAATTGAAAAATGATTTTTAAAATTTCTTTAGTATGTGAATAGCTCACAAAGAGTTCCCTAAAACTTGTTATAGCACATGAATAAAAAAAAGAATGATTGTACTAAAAAGTGAACAGTCATGACAGATAATAACGCTAAAATTAAACGTAAATTTTTGCCATACGCATAACTACTGCCCTTGAACTAACTAGTAGTCTCTCGCACAGGCATTGCACAAGAACAAAGAGAAAAATTAACAAGGGAAAAATGTCCTTCGCTGATGGGAATCACACCTGCTATGTAACCCGAAGGTGAATAAAATGTTAGCAGGAGCCGCACGACTCAAACATAGCCTACATAGTTGATGTACTAGCAATATTCGACGCAGTGAGGAATAGGTTTTATACCTGGTGATTCATTTAACGTGAGACTACGGAATAACGCGAAATAGATGCATCGTACAAACAAAGTGTCCAAGTAAGCACTCACTATTTTCGAAGGAGGCAATTCGAGTCCGCAAAAAGTAGCTCACCGTCGCCTCATTTGTGGGAGAGGGGCAACGTTGACGTTTCAAATGGGAATCTTCATGTTGTATTGGAGATTCGGATTCTATATAAGTCATTACGCACGAAACAATTATTAGAAATTCTTTTTTAGATTCGTTGTAGATGGCCCTGTAATAGGTGTAAAGTAGAGTACCCTTGGTTACATACACTGAAGAGCCAAAAAAAACTGGTATAGGCGTGCGTATGCAAATAACAGAGGTATAGAACCAATCAGAGTAACGCGATGGAGTCGGCTGCTAGATCGGTTACTGCTACTGCAATGGCAGGTTATCAAGATTNGCAAAAAGTAGCTCACCGTCGCCTTATTTGTGGGAGAGGGGCAACGTTGACGTTTCAAATGGGAATCTTCATGTTGAATTGGAGATTCGGATTCTATATAAGTCATTACGCACGAAAGATTTATTAGAAATTGTTTTTTACATTTGTTGTATATGGCCCTGTAATAGGTGCAAAGTAGAGTACCCTTGGTTACATACACTGAAGAGCCAAAAAAAAACTGGTATAGGCGTGCGTATGCTTTATTGTCTCCATACCTTGGTTAGTCAGTAACGCGATGGAGTCGGCTGCTAGATCGGTTACTGCTACTGCAATGCAATGGCAGGTTATCAAGATTTAAGTGAGTTTGAACGTGGTGTTATACAGCCGCGTGCTCTCTACCCCGTATCCATCTCCAAGGTAGCGATAACATTTGGATATTCGCGTACGACCATTTCAGGAGTATCGAGAATCCGTTAAAACATCACATCTTCGACATCGCTGCGGCCGGAAAAAGATCGTGAAAGAACGGGACAAACGACGACTGACGAGAATCATTAAACGTGACAGACGTGCAACCCTTTCTCAAATTGGCGCAGATTGGATTTGTGGACAGCCCTGCAGAATTGATGGTGTTAATTGCCTCCTGCATACCTTCAGACATTAGTCGAGTCCATGCCACGTCATCTTGCGGCACTTTTTGGGGGGGAGCCTACACGATATTAGGCAGGTGTACCAGTTTTTTTGGCTGTTCAGTGTATATTGGGAAGCGCCACGATTCATTTCAGAAGAAATCCGCGATACAAACTGCCACGTTTGTGTCTTAAACGTGTTGTTCGACCTGCGATAGATAGCGCGACAGGCAGCGAGATGTAGGAACGCGTCTACAATTTTGCAAGGGGAATCCCCACGTTACAATGCATTCTGCTTCATCGTAGAAGAAACGTAACCTTTATTATTTGAATCATGCAGATGTAAATAACGTGTGCAGAGTGTCCCCTTAATGCTCGCAATATGGGTGCTTGTATTCGACCAGTCCCGTTGCCTCTCATCATCTTTCCGTTTTGTTCACTTATCCAGGACACCAAGAATTATGTATGATCATGAAAAATCCAGTGCTATGTACGTGTAGAATATATGCTGCCTTTTACATTCAAAATGTGCAGTACATTTGTTTTGGGATTTACCGTGTTCACAAGGGGAGGGTTTTACATATCAGACATATGTTTTTTTTCTGTCGGTAGCTTGCCGACACATGGAAACAGTACTCCGTCTCTACTTCTTTCAGTAGAAAATCCCCCAAAAAGTGACCAGNCTCCGTCTCTACTTCTTTCAGTAGAAAATCCCCCAAAAAAGTGACCAGAACAAAACTACAGTTTTTCGTCTAGCTCAAAACAGCCCCTACAGCTGTAGAACTAGCATCATATTGCAAAAAATAAAAAAATCCTCATTAAAATTAGGAAAATGCAAAAGTGGCGGATTTGTTACTGTATTCTGTAATGTTTTTAGGGAATTTTATAAAATAATTTAAAATTGCTCTGACCCCAAAATATAGTACGNTGGAGTTGTTACTGTATTCTGTAATGTTTTTGGGGAATTTTATAAAATAATTTAAAAATTGCTTTGACCCTAAAATATAGTACGGAAAATGTAATTGTTGTATGTTGCTTGTGCAAACCCTCCCACTTTTCCACTTTGACCACTGGCCCTATTTAAGTTTTGAAAAGCATTTTGCTGCTCGGAATTCCACACAAAATTTACATTTTTTCAACAAATTTTAAGGTTCTGTTAATACCAAAAGTTTGGTATAAATTTGATATAGAATGCAACCATTCCTAAAAAAAATTTTACGCCTCGCTAATTTTTTTGGTAGTGAAAAATGTATGACAGCCTTTATCTTTTCGGGGTCGGTACGCAAATTTCCCTCGGAAATGATGATGAATCCAAAATAACGTACATGCTGTTCTGCCCAACAAATTTTTTTTCCAGGTTTTGCCGTTAAACTTGCCTTCCTTAAGGCATCTAACACTATACGGATATGGTTAAGGTGTTCTTCCCGCGCATACGTCATCGATGTACGTGAAAACTAACTCAAAAATATATCTTCCCAACACGTGATTTAACGCTCGCGACATAGCTTGTCGGCCAGAATTTACACCCATGGGAAAGCGTGGCCAGTGGAATAAACCCTACGGTGTGCAAAAGGCTCGCGGTTCCCTACATTGTGGATGTTATTCGCACTGCAAAAAGCTGAATTAAAATTCAGAATAGTAAAACTTTTAGCTTTATGTATATGTTGAAAAACGGTTTCCATGTCCTGTACTTGGTACGCATCAATGTACAGTTTCCGATTGATTTTTCTGTAGTAGCAAATAAGGCGATATTGACCAGGTGTTTTTTTCGGCAACAAAAATAACGGACTAGCGTACGTGATAGTTGACTCAATACAGTATCCTGTTCCCGCAGATCAACAAAAAGAAGTTACCGATATAACAAATGAGTCGCTTTCCTCTGGATGCAAATATTATTTTGTGTTTTTAAAAGCTTACATGTTAGGAAGCNGCCACGTTTGTGTCTTAAACGTGTTGTTCGACCTGCGATAGATAGCGCGACAGGCAGCGAGATGTAGGAACGCGTCAACAATTTTGCAAGGGGAATCCCCACGTTACAATGCATTCTGCTTCATCGTAGAAGAAACGTAACCTTTATTATTTGAATCATGCAGATGTAAATAACGTGTGCAGAGTGTCCCCTTAATGCTCGCAATATGGGTGCTTGTATTCGACCAGTCCCGTTGCCTCTCATCATCTTTCCATTTTGTTCACTTATCCAGGACACCAAGAATTATGTATGATCATGACAATCCAGTGCTCTGTGCGTGTAGAATATATGCTGCCTTTCACATTCAAAATGTGCAGTACATTTGTTTTGGGATTTACCGTGGTCACAAGGGGAGGGTTTTACATATCAGACATANATGTGCAGTACATTTGTTTTGGGATTTACCGTGGTCACAAGGGGAGGGTTTTACATATCAGACATATGTTTTTTTTCTGTCGGTAGCTTGCCGACACATGGAAACAGTACTCCGTCTCTACTTCTTTCAGTAGAAAATCCCCCAAAAAAGTGACCAGAACAAAACTACAGTTTTTCGTCTAGCTCAAAACAGCCCCTACAGCTGTAGAACTAGCATCATATTGCAAAAAATAAAAAAATCCTCATTAAAATTAGGAAAATGCAAAAGTGGCGGATTTGTTACTGTATTCTGTAATGTTTTTGGGGAATTTTATAAAATAATTTAAAATTGCTCTGACCCCAAAATATAGTNTTTGTTACTGTATTCTGTAATGTTTTTGGGGAATTTTATAAAATAATTTAAAATTGCTCTGACCCCAAAATATAGTACGGAAAATGTAATTTTTGTATGTTGCTTGTGCAAACCCTCCCACTTTTCCACTTTGACCACTGGTCCTCTTTAAGTTTTGAAAAGCATTTTGCTGCTCGGAATTCCACAAAAAATTTCCCTTTTTTCATCAAATTTTAAGGTTCTGTTAATACCAAAAAGTTTGGTATAAATTAGATATAAAATGCAACCATTCCTAAAAAACTTTTTACGCCTCGCAATTTTTTTCGGTAGTGGAAAGTGTATGACAGCCTTTATATTTTTGGGGTCGGTACGCAAATTTCCCTCGGAAATGATGATGAATCCAAAATAACGTACATGCTGTTCTGCCCAACAAATTTTTTTTCCAGGTTTTGCCGTTAAACCTGCCTTCCTTAAGGCATCTAACACTATACGGATATGGTTAAGGTGTTCTTCCCGCGCATACGTCATCGATGTACGTGAAAACTAACTCAAAAATATATCTTCCCAACACGTGATTTAACGCTCGCGACATAGCTTGTCGGCCAGAATTTACACCCATGGGAAAGCGTGTCCAGTGGAATAAACCCTACGGTGTGCAAAAGGCTCACAGTTCCCTAGATTGTGCATGTAATTCGCACTGCAAAAAGCTGAATTAAAATTCAGAATAGTAAAACTTTTAGCTTTATGTATATGTTGAAAANAATTCGCACTGCAAAAAGCTGAATTAAAATTCAGAATAGTAAAACTTTTAGCTTTATGTATATGTTGAAAAACGGTTTCCATGTCCTGTACTTGGTACGCATCAATGTACAGTTTCCGATTGATTTTTCTGTAGTAGCAAATAAGGCGATATTGACCAGGTGTTTTTTNTGGTACGCATCAATGTACAGTTTCCGATTGATTTTTCTGTAGTAGCAAATAAGGCGATATTGACCAGGTGTTTTTTTCGGCAACAAAAATAACGGACTAGCGTACGTGATAGTTGACTCAATACAGTATCCTGTTCCCGCAGATCAACAAAAAGAAGTTACCGATATAACAAATGAGTCGCTTTCTTCTGGATGCAAATATTATTTTGTGTTTTTAAAAGCTTACATGTTAGGAAGCCCTTGACTTCTATTTGACAAAAACNCTCTGGATGCAAATATTATTTTGTGTTTTTAAAAGCTTACATGTTAGGAAGCCCTTGACTTCTATTTGACAAAAACCAGAAAGATATGCAATAGTACACGGAGACAATTTTTTTTAGAAAGGTCACCCTGCCAAATTATTTGGTAGATACTACAAAATAATTTATAACTGGCCACACAAGTTTAATGGTGACAAGAAAATAATTTAGTGGCCACCACAAAATTTATTTGGCAGGGTGAATACTAACAAAACATTTTGTAGTTGCCACTAAAATTATTTTCAGTGTAGTGAGAGAATTACAAATACACATGTGCCTTACCCAGGACTCGAACCCAGAACACGTCGTACAGTAATATGGCGTGCAATTAACTGCATTCCAGAGGTAGAATTCAAAGCATAAATTTCGGTTATTACCAGCCTGAAATTTTAGAAGTCTGATTTTACCAACCTCATATATTTACAGGAACATCATATTGAAAACAAATGTGTGAGTCACTTAGCCTAAATAATGTAAGTTTACATGGATCACCGTAGCTCAATTGTGTGTAGAAATTAGTGAAAATATGTTGAGAGGTTCCCTTGATATGGCATAAAAGCTTTATTTTCACTTTTTTCGCTATTGTACTGGAAGGCCTAAAAGCATATCTGATGCTTCTAATAGATACTGTCACCATACAAAGTTTGGTTGAATTTTTGTCAAATTACATA
Source organism: Clitarchus hookeri (assembly GCA_002778355.1). Taxonomy (NCBI): domain Eukaryota; kingdom Metazoa; phylum Arthropoda; class Insecta; order Phasmatodea; family Phasmatidae; genus Clitarchus; species Clitarchus hookeri. Next base: position 23,342 of record NQII01007093.1, on the reverse strand, counting down.
ATAGATATGACAAACTTATCTATACAATGTATATTGTTAAAATGTTCGAAAAAAAAATTGACCCATTAAATTAGGTAAGTTTACATGGCCTACGACTTATATGAAAAAATTTATGGTAATCTAAAATACTGAGTTTACGAAAATTGGTTTCCGAGATATGGCATTAATATTACATTTTACTACCAAGCATTATTTTCCAAAACNACTGAGTTTACGAAAATTGGTTTCCGAGATATGGCATTAATATTACATTTTACTACCAAGCATTATTTTCCAAAACAGTGGGCAAAATAGGGTCTCTATAAGAATATTTGATACATCTGATGGATACTCTCAGCATGCAAAGTTTATTTGAAATTTATATAAATATACAGGATGGTCCGCCTCATGTGGACATCCCTAAAATTTTCGGAACGGTTGCAGATCACAAAATGCGGTTTTAGCTAAATGAAATTACATACAGGGGTAAGTAATTTGCGGCAAAGTGACTATTTGTAACACGC
>NQII01007093.1:2761-22124 GCA_002778355.1 Clitarchus hookeri | reverse complement strand
GGAAAGTGAACGCGTGGTGTGGAATCGTTGGAGACTACTTCATAGGGCCATACTTCATTCAAGGGACAATGACCGGCTGTACGTACGCCTATTTCCTCAGAGAGACCATACCGGGATTTCTGGAAGACATACAGCTCGACATACGTCGTGATATGTCGTTTCAGCATGATGGATGTCCTGCGCATTTGCTTTCGTGGCGAGGCAAGTGTTAAATTAAACGTTTCCAAACCGGCGGTTAGGGCGTGGTGGTGTTGTAAGATGGACAGCTCGCTCCCCCAACCTCACACCGTCGATTTTTTCCTGTGGGGGACCATTGAAAGATAGGGTATACAACACGGTTCCTACGTCGCCAGAAGTCATTGTTATGGTGTGATCAGGCCTTAGCTGAACGGCTTGCCTGATCACACCTTCAAACATTAAACCTGGAAACGAGCGGGATTGTAACGCCGCCATTTGGTCGTCGATCCTTGCGAAAGAAGACAGTTGAAGAAATCCCCTCCACCGGTCACTGAGTGGGTCCGCAGAACCATGCGCTTGATATAGGCCGGCGTAACACCCGGAACGGGGCCTTTCGTCTTTAGACCTTTGGGCTACCCGACCAGCGAAGCAGACCAGGAAGATGGGTGTGTCCGGCCGGCGTTAACCGTCTCGCAGAATCAGCCTCCGGCTGCAACAAGGTGATGACTTTCCAGTTAGGTTTAATTAAAATTGCGTGAATAATAATGTTATTAAATAATCATCTTGGTATTCAATTTAAAGCTCCCCCGATCAATAGACATTTAAATAGCAACAGTATAATCCTTAATATTAATAAAACCTCATCAGATACTGTTGTGCTCTACCGAATCATAGTCATTATTGAGCTACTTCCCTAAATACTTTCAAGTACGAGCTAGCTGAAAAGCTAGTCCGTAACATCATGCAGGAAAGCATTGTGGCAGCTTGCAGAGGTATAACAACAGAAACACTTCAGGCCTCTCGTTTCTCGCTACATGGACGTTTACAAATGTGAATTGCTGTCGATGGTAATCACATCTAGCACATGCTGTGNCCTCTCGTTTCTCGCTACATGGACGTTTACAAATGTGAATTGCTGTCGATGGTAATCACATCTAGCACATGCTGTGAAAAGACCTAACGTGAAGCGTTTCAAACATAATTGTGGTCTTTTGTACTATGCATGCGGAATTGTGTATATGATTACATTACTCCTTAGGTTGGTTTGTTCTATTTTTGTTGTGTNCTTTTGTACTATGCATGCGGAATTGTGTATATGATTACATTACTCCTTAGGTTGGTTTGTTCTATTTTTGTTGTGTATCTGTACGCACTCGTTACTCAGTACAGTTAATNTCCTTAGGTTGGTTTGTTCTATTTTTGTTGTGTATCTGTACGCACTCGTTACTCAGTACAGTTAATGACTACGAAATAAATCTCCTGAATTACATTGGTATCTGAATAAACAGTAATGTATAGATGTTAAACTTGCACTCACATTACCCGTCTTCCCTCCGCTGCGGTGATCTCCTTTGTCCATTATCGCATTCCGTGCCCCTTGCCACATTAAGGTAAGTGCTACGCTGCTAGAAGGAAGCGGTCCCGCCAGGATGAGTCACGGTGCGTGTTGCTTGCTTNCCACATTAAGGTAAGTGCTACGCTGCTAGAAGGAAGCGGTCCCGCCAGGATGAGTCACGGTGCGTGTTGCTTGCTTCCAGCTGTGAGTACATGTCCACTGCCCCATGGTACAGGCCCACTTCCCTTAATCATATTTGCACATTATTTCTTGGNCCAGCTGTGAGTACATGTCCACTGCCCCATGGTACAGGCCCACTTCCCTTAATCATATTTGCACATTATTTCTTGGCCTTTCTGTGTTACTTTCCATTACATATGCTATATCACTGAATTCCTCTTTGCACGTACTTTCAGGTGCCGTTGAAATAAATGTGTGTTTCCAGGGAAAAATCATTTGTGGTTTAATTATTAGTGTACATACACGTGCTGCGAATAGTCACTTTGTGGTGAATTACTTACCCCCGAATGTAATTTCATTGACCAAAAACAGCATTTCGTGATCTGCAACCGTTCCTGAAATTTTGGGGGTCTACGTTAGGCAGACCGTCCTGTATATATGCAGTTACACACCATTNGATCTGCAACCGTTCCTGAAATTTTGGGGGTCTACGTTAGGCAGACCGTCCTGTATATATGCAGTTACACACCATTACTTGTGAAAATTGCAACACCCAGAAAGAATGGCCCAAATGAATTCAAACTAGGAGAATGTGTAGAANCTTGTGAAAATTGCAACACCCAGAAAGAATGGCCCAAATGAATTCAAACTAGGAGAATGTGTAGAACAATGCACCAGCAATAAGTGATTACGACTGCAGCGATATGGCATAAATGTAGGCCCAGCAGTACCCTCTCTTGCGTGACAAGAAAGGTCAATATTACGCCAAGCTCAGTCAGTAAAGAGCCGTTAAACTAATATTCCCTTTACTTCATATCTTAAATGTAGCTATGGTGCTTACCATTAACCAGAAAGGCCTTGATAGACCACAATCAGCTGNCTTCATATCTTAAATGTAGCTATGGTGCTTACCATTAACCAGAAAGGCCTTGATAGACCACAATCAGCTGCCAAGCGCTGCAGCAATGCAGCATATTGCGTTGTCCTACTGNTAACCAGAAAGGCCTTGATAGACCACAATCAGCTGCCAAGCGCTGCAGCAATGCAGCATATTGCGTTGTCCTACTGAAATGGTGGTACTTCACAAGTGGTTAGTGGAAAAATACTTGCTGCAGAGCCAGTGCAGGCTGCAGAAAACATACACATGCTAACATATATTATTATAAGTATGCTCTGCATTAAACTAACGGTGTTATAATACAGTAGAGATTGGTGATCTTACGCAAGTACAAATAAAAAAATGGTTACAATTAAATGAATATGGATGATTTGAATGGTTTGCCAGCAGCACTTATCTTGTTCGGTCTGTTTCCTTCCTGCCATCTCGATACATGAACAAGAAAGTTAACAAACAATTTGGTTCCACTGTTATATTTATACCATGGCAACGGGCCATATTTGGTCAACATGAATTAGACAAGGTGGCTAGCAATTTCCTTATAGCAAATTCCATGACATTTCCCTCCGACTTCACCGGGTATCCTTTTAAATTTCCCTAACCAACTTATGCAGCAAAAATATTAAAAAATATTTTAATATTTTCATAAAAATAAATAACAGAATGTTTAATGGGCAATAATAGCATAAACTTGATAAATTATGGATGTTTTCCAATACAAAATTATTTATAAAAAACTATTAAAAAAATATAGGAACAAAGATGGCAAATGGAAAAAGGTGATGGCATTCTCAGAACCAGAAAAACGCCAGTATACAAATATATGACACAACACAATGAATCAATTCAATGAGAATCACTAAAAATGTTTGAATTATTACTTTAATAATCATTTTACCTACAAAATCTTACACTTACAACTTAAAACATATTTTGAACAATGTCAATGCTTGCTGTATCAACAACAGATAAAAATCAGCGAAGAAAATATGAATAACAATAGTTACAATTAAACATATGACAACAAAATTGTCCCAGACTCAAATATTGTCCTATAGAGGTGGAATAAACTAAAGTAACAGTGCAATTCATACGATGACATGTAGCAAAAGTGCTAGAATCCAATATTTATTTTATTATTAAGTACACTTTAAACCATTGTATCTAAATTCTCTGACATCGNCAAAAGTGCTAGAATCCAATATTTATTTTATTATTAAGTACACTTTAAACCATTGTATCTAAATTCTCTGACATCGGATAAATTTACTTTATTTTTACAAATTTTTAGAAAAAATTATAGCTAGTAAATTTATTCATGTTTTTTTTTATCAAAACACAGTGTAGATTCAAATGATCAGTTTGGCTTTATGGAAGTCATGTCATATCTACAGAACAGGCTAGGTATATTCAATTTTGTAAATAAAACACTTACAGGTAGGCCTACTTGTGATGATAAATTGTTTGCTCCAGGTATTTTTGCTGGCCTTTCCAAAGCATTCGACAGTGGCACCCATATCTGCTTCTCGATAAGCTTGATCAGTGTGGGACAAGAGGGGTAGCTAATAAATTATTTACAACTTACCTAAAATTAAGAAAACAAGTAACATCATTCTTATACAATATAAATAATTATACAAGTTACATATCAAAGTCAAGTACTATAAAACTAGTAGTACCGCAGGGCTCATATTAGAACCGATTTTATTTATCATTTACATAAATGATTTCCCTACTACTACAAAAACCAGTTATTCTATTATATTTTCAGTCAATACAAGTATATTACCGTACCTGCAGACACAAATAAGTATGTAATGGAGCATAAAACTAGGCAAACTCTTATTGAGTCTCCAACTGGTTCTCTGCAAATAAACGTCTTGTTAATGCTAACAAATCAGGTCTTGTACAGTTTTCATAACAAAAGGGCAAAATATTTCTGGAAAAGGTAGGCTAACATAAAAGTAGTCAATTACGCGTATCAATATGTTAATAATACAAAATTTCTCAGTGTTACTGTATATAGCAATGTGTCTTGGAATCAACATGTTAACAATATCTGTAAAATACTAAGTTCTATGTGTTTTGCAGTTTACTCTTTAGAAAGGATATGCTCCAATAGTACTCTTCTATCATCCTATTATTCCAACACTCAGTCTGGCATTATTTATGGCATTATATTTTGGGGAAATTCCTCAAATTGTAAAAAAAATGGTAATGTACAAAATAAAATAGTATGAATAATTAGTAGAAATGAGTAACTGGAAACTGCTCTTTACAGAGTGCAAAGTAATGACTCTTCCGAGTATGTGAATAGCAGTACACAATGTTCTATATGAAGAATATAAAAAAAAATATGTGATACACATAGGTATTTAACCCTAAATGTAGACCAAATACACACGTTTTCAAACAGAACAAAAAAAAATACACTTCAAATCCTTAAGCCTGGTCTATAATGAAATCATTGTTCGCGACAGTCGTGGAAGTCACAATGGTATTCACAGTACAGTACAAAAAGCTATTTACAATGTCTAGTTCGTAACACTTTGTACGAACCAATCACAAACAACTAACGAATATGTTGCACGGAAGAAATCCAGACTCATAGGAAACTTATAATTGCCACTTATTTGTACACACAAAACCTGCACGTAATTAATGAACAGTTGTAATGGATACAAGAGTCAATGTATATGGCTCGGCTGATTTTATTTTATGTGCATTTTAGCGCCAGTTAGCGAATGGAAACGTTTGTTTTAAACGCTTGTGACCAGCTTGTTACCAATTCATTCTTGAGAATTCCCCTTCTGTTCACTACTGAATATATTAATTTCAACATTTATATTCCTAGCATCCAATTTGTTGGCGAGAATTTAATTGAATAAACAATACCATTGTAGTTTAATAATTTTCGTTAGGCATCGAAAAGTAAACCTAAAACGTCTCTATAAAGTGCTTGCAACAAGCTGCAGTACGTTCATAAGAGTACAGTTTTGTAGTACAGTAATTTTTATGACCATATTCTGCTTGGCCATTGTTTACATATTATATATATAATTCATTATACTCAATATACACATTNATCGAAAAGTAAACCAAAAACGTCTCTATAAAGTGCTTGCAACAAGCTGCAGTAACGTTCATAAGAGTACAGTTTTTGCAATACAGTGATTTTTATGACCATATTCTGCTTGGCCATTGCTTACATATTATATATATAATTCATTATACTCAATATACACATTTCATTCTGTATAAAATCTCTTATTAAGTCATGCAAAACAATAAATTTGGGACACGAATAATGCTAGAATTTCCTTTGTATTTTAATGTATTTTCGTAAACGAATACATTTTTTAATGTGTTTAGCTGTCGGCGTCCCTTATCTATGGTATCGTCAGTGCTGGTTGGTTGGTCGTAGCATTCTTGAATTTTATCCAAGTTGTACGATTAGCTGCTATCTATGACTCTGCGAACTACTCCACTTACGACCTACGACTACGACTTGCGATTGCCGTTGTACATCAGGCTTTACTGTTCTGATATGAAAATAATAAATAATCTTCCAAGTACCATCAAATCAATTAGCAATTATATGAAATTTAAAATTTGTACTTAAAACTTATTTCCTCGCTGATGCTTTCTATTCTGTTGAAGAATTTTTTGATAATACAAAATGAATGTGTAAAGTCTAACCTTAATTTAACATTCTCATATAGGCCTTTTTTTATCTTATGCGAAATATTTTATATATGTGTGTTTATATTTGTATATATTTATTTCTTAATTTGTGTACGCATGTGTATATGTGTATGTACACAAAAACACAATCACTTGTGAGTGCAATTGTGTATTTATCTTTCACTGTATATAGTATAGGTTTTTATTGTTGTTTTGTAGTTTCTCTAATTTATGTTTTGTTGTGTCTCATCTTATGTAATCTTCACTTGTGAGTGCAATTGTGTATTTATCTTTCACTGTATATAGTATAGGTTTTTATTGTTGTTTTGTAGTTTCTCTAATTTATGTTTTGTTGTGTCTCATCTTATGTAANTATTTTAAATCTTAATTTTGTAGTTGTAAAATGTTGCAATGTATGTTTGTGTGTGTGTGTCTCTCTCTCTCTCTCTTTCTCTCTCTCTCTCTCTCTCTCTATATATATATATATATATGTGTGTGTGTGTGTGTGTGCGCGCATGCGCGTGCGTGTTTGTGGGGAAAATAATATTCCCCTACACAGTTGAGTGGATTCATTTTACTCTAACATGGGGTGTTGGCTGTAAATTAGTATTTATTTCTTTTGCATCTTGTTGAACCCCATATAAGACATGTCAATAGTAAGTACTATACAATTAACAGTAAATAATAATTCAAATGAATGGTATATAAAATATCTTACAATAAAAAACTGATCAAGTAGTGAACAATTATATGCACTCATGTACACAACTTTGAAATTTTTATAGTTCTACACTATATATATCCTGCAACGACTAGCCTCCTAAGCATGAGAGAGGCGAAATACGTACTTCCTTCCCTTCAGTGTTATTTTATATTTAACCCTTTTAATTTGTACTTCAAACAGAGAAAAACAATCGTCAGGAGGCGATGAAAAAACTCTAAGTGTGGTGTATGAAGGAGAACCCCAAAGAAACTTAGTTTTTTCAAAACTTTATATAATTCAGTGATTCTACAAATACTGTTATCTATAACCGACAAGGTTATCACATATATATACATTCTGCAAATATTTTTAACCTTTGTTTTTAACAATTATCTCAAAACCCCACCAAAAAGCAGTTAAAACACACAAGTACATATCTTGTAATTTTTATTCCTTCTTACGTCACACCTCCCCCATAGCTATTTCAAACTGAGGAAAAATCCCCCTAAATGTCTGTCCCCAAAGCCAGGTCCTCTCTGTCTTCCATAAGCCCCGAAAATGTTTATTTATACAGAATTCCTGGATTCTAGAAGCACTTATTCCTGCGATCTCTTCTTATTGGTCCTTTCAAACCGCCANATCTTACAATAAAAAACTGACCAAGTAGTGAACAATTAGATGCACTCATGTACACAACATTGAAATGTTAATAGTTATACACTATATATATCCTGCAACGACTAGCCTCTTAAGCATGAGAGAGGCGAAATACGTACTTCCTTCCATTCAGTGTTTGTTTATATTTAACCCTTTTAATTTGTACTTCAAACAGAGAAAAACAATCGTCAGGAGGCGATGAAAAAACTCTAAGTGTGGTGTATGAAGGAGAACCCCAAAGAAACTTAGTTTTTTCAAAACTTTATATAATTCAGTGATTCTACAAATACTGTTATCTATAACCGACAAGGTTATCACATATATATAAATTCTGCAAATATTTTTAACCTTTGTTTTTAACAATTATCTCAAAACCCCACCGAAAAGCAGTTAAAACACACAAGTACATATCTTGTAATTTTAATTCCTTCTTAGGTCACACCTCCCCCATAGCTATTTCAAACTGAGGAAAAATCCGCCTAAATGTCTGTCCCCAAAGCCAGGTCCTCTCCATCTTCCATAAGCCCCGAAAATGTATATTTATACAGAATTCCTGGATTCTAGAAGCACTTATTCCTGCGATCTCTTNAAGCCCCGAAAATGTATATTTATACAGAATTCCTGGATTCTAGAAGCACTTATTCCTGCGATCTCTTCTTATTGGTTCTTTCAAACCGCCACCGTGCCCGATGGCCGAAAGTCGTCTGCTGGAGCGGTCGTAAGAGGGTTATGAGAGGGGGCCGATCGGGCACGGTGTACGACAGGCGAGCATAGTCAAGAACAGGCTAGGTGTCTGCAGTTAGACGCGACCCTTGCTTCTCCGATGAGGGCCCCATTTCATCATCTGGTATGGTAATTTCGGCGATCAGTCTTCTGACAACTTTGAAAACATGCCTCTTTATACTGTTGGGCAGTGTAGGACCTCCTCTTGAAAGCGCAGCACGTAGCATAGAAAATCCATGCAGGGTCGAAAACTCCACCACGCCGGATGGCCAATCCGGGCCGTGGGTCCTCCTCCCCTTGTAGATTACGGTGAACTCCAAACTTCAGCAACCAGGTCTCGTAAATACCTCGACAAACCCAGGAGACTCATTTGAGGGTAACGTATTCGTTAGAACAGACATTTTGCAAAATATTTGGGGGAAGGAGGAGGGTTCAACTAGTAACTTTATAAAAACACGTAACAGTTTTAACCCTTTTAGATAATGCTAACATTCAGCTGGGTGCATAAAATTCTTAAAACTTTATAAAACATAGCTTCTTAAAGCATACATTACAAAATACCAATACTTGTATAGCATGAATAAATCAACCCATTTACTTATTCATCCTTTTAAAACTTTTGTGCTTTTTTGTAAGTATTATTAAAATATTCTTTTTTCTTCAAAGTTTTATTACAAATGTATGGATAATTTACAATCTTTTATAGTAATATTTCAGAGAAACAGTTTAAAAATGGTGCAGGAGGAGGGGTGCTTCACGTATGTATAATGCCTTATTGTACATTAAATTTTTTACACTATCTAATATGCACCTTTCCAGTCTTGTTTAGAGAATTTGGGCAAGTAATTATCAAACACTGGCCTCAATTTTTAGAGTGTTAAAATTTGCCCGGAAAGGTAAATACGGGCAAATTAGAACTAAAAAATTAGTCTGCTTTGGAGCTAAGGTGATGAGCTTCAATTAACACTAAGTCGCCCGGCCTTAGACTCATGTCTTTATACAACGTGTTCGTTTTATCACTCATTTTGTATGGTATTCTACCAAAGTAAGTGACACTTCTTTCCATATGGTTACTAGGTCTCCTTTTGCCATATTCTCCAAACAAATATCTTGTAATGACCAAGCATTTACTAAACGATGGAGCAATAGCCGACCAAGGAAAACTTCAGCGGTCGTGAATTTATTAGCGGAATGAATAACATTATTAAAGCCTAAAAACAACCGATATAAAACTTCGTCCCAATGACGTTATGTATCAGATTGAAAACTTCGTAACGCAATCTTAATACACCTGTTAACACGCTCGACTAAATTAGCTTGTGTATAGTACGGGGATGTCTGCACCATTTTTACACCTCACAAAAAATTTAGGTCTCGAAACTCACCCGACTGAAAGTAAGTGGCATTCACAAAAAAAACACAAGATAACCAAAAAACACTATAAAATATTTGGATAACTATTTTACAAATTTCAGTGACTTTTATTGACCGTAAAGGAAACAAAAAAAAAAANACTATAAAATATTTGGATAACTATTTTACAAATTTCAGTGACTTTTATTGACCGTAAAGGAAACAAAAAAAAAAAATTTGCTAAAACTATATATTACTACCTACACTTAGAGCAAACCAGAGGCACTTCTAGGTAAAGGNAAAAAAAAAAATTTGCTAAAACTATATATTACTACCTACACTTAGAGCAAACCAGAGGCACTTCTAGGTAAAGGTCTCATAACATCTAAATATACCTGTTCCGTACCTATCCTTCGATATCTAGGACGTGTAAAAGGAAGTCCTTTCTGATTTTTAGGTTTTGCGTGTAGACACGCTTCAAACCCTTTAACACATCCTTCTAAATCTCATCGGACGCCTGGCCACGTAAACAATTATAGTACACGCGAAATGGTTTTGTCTCAGCCTGTGTATCTTCCAAGATACGATTCATGGTAATACTTATATACCATAGGGCGTAATTCTTTCCGAACAAAAACTCTAAATTTCCATTTTTTTTTGTCCTAAGCGGATTGTTAGGCAATAAATGTTGTATTCATCAACATTCTTGTATTATTTCAGCGCGTATTTGTTGACACTGGGTCATCTTTTTGATACTCCTTTATATTCACAAATACACTAGGAAAATTCTGAAGCGTATTTATTTCTACCTCGTTCGTGCACTCGGTTGTATTGATCTGATCTACAACATTTAATTCTGCTTGTGTGGCCCCATTAAATGTATCCTCACAAAACATACGGGAAAGTGCGTCCGCGACTGAATTTTCTGTGCCTTTTATATGTTGTACGTCAAACTTGAAACGTGACAAACGCACTAACCATCTAGCAAGTCGTCTAGCAGGGTTTTGAGATTTTAATAACCAACTTAACACTTGGTTGTCGGTAACAATTTAAAGGGTGCGTGATCTAGGTAATCAACAAATCGCTCCATCGCCCAAATACAGCTAAGGCATTCTTTATCCTAAATGGTATACTTTCTTTCTGCACTCGTTAAAAGTTTACTAGCATACGCAACTGGCACATATAATCCATTTTCCTTTTGGCTTAACACCGCTCCTAAACCGATAGAACTTGCATCACAATGCCAAAAACAATTCTGGCTCAAAATTTGGCCGATGTAAATGTCCTCCCTAACAGAAGTATTCTTCCAACTTTTGAAAAGCCTGTTGTTGTTCCTTTTCCCATAAAAATTCTACTACCTTCCGTTTTAACTTATATAAAGGGTATATTAAAGATGAAAAGATTAGAATTTATTATAAAAAGCAACCATCCCTAAGAAACGTTTAAGCCCCACTTAAATTTTTTGGCTACGGAAAAATTATAATTGCTTGAAGTTTTTCTGGGTCCGTACGCAAACTGCCTTCTGAAATTATGAAACCTAAGTAGCGAACATGTTGCTCGGCCCAACTTATTTTATCTGGGTTCACAGTCAGCCCAGCGTCTCGTAAAGCCTCCAAAACCATACATATGTGCTTTAAATGCTCTTCTAAAGTGGAATCATAAATGNGTAAAGCCTCCAAAACCATACATATGTGCTTTAAATGCTCTTCTAAAGTGGAATCATAAATGCGTACGTCGTCAATACACTTGAAAACAAAATCATAAAGATATTTACCCAACACATGATTTAACACACGTGACATTCTTTGAGGCCCTACATGNACTTGAAAACAAAATCATAAAGATATTTACCCAACACATGATTTAACACACGTGACATTCTTTGAGGCCCTACATGTACGCCCATCGGGGGACGTGTACACTGAAATAATCCCCAAGGCGTACAAAAGGCTAGGATGTCCATAGACTGAGGGTGCAATTCACGATGTAAAAAAGCTGAATTTAAGTACGAAATGGTGAAGTATTTTGNAGGATGTCCATAGACTGAGGGTGCAATTCACGATGTAAAAAAGCTGAATTTAAGTACGAAATGGTGAAGTATTTTGCCTTTCTTAAATGTTGGAATACATTCTCCATTACTGGCATAGGGTAAGTTTCATCATACAATTTTTTATTGTTTTTATGGTAATCACAGATAAGACGGTATTAACCCGGGGTTTTTTTTTTTGGAAATAAAAATGATGGACTAGCATACGCACTTTTTGACGTCTCAATAATTTCTTGTTCCTGCANGTTTTTTTTTTTGGAAATAAAAATGATGGACTAGCATACGCACTTTTTGACGTCTCAATAATTTCTTGTTCCTGCACATCCGATACTATCTGCTTAAAAATTTTCAATTTCGGTGCAGTTATCCGATAGAGAACAGAAACTACGGGTTCATTATCTTTCAAGTTTAAACGAACCGNCAAAAAATTTAGGTCTCGAAACTCACCCGACTGAAAGTAAGTGGCATTCACAAAAAAACACAAGATAACCAAAAAAACACTATAAAATATTTGCATAACTATTTTACAAATTTCAGTGACTTTTATTGACCGTATAGGAAACAAAAAATAATAATTTGCTAAAACTATATATTACTACCTACACTTAGAGCAAACCAGAGGCACTTCTAGGTAAAGGTCCCATAACATCTAAATATACCTGTTCCCATGGATAGGAAGCTATAGATCCTGCACATTTTCCTTCAGGTTTCTGATTTTTAGGTTTTGCGTGTTGACACGCTTCAAACCCTTTAACACATCCTTCTAAATCCCATCGGACGCCTGGCCACGTAAACAATTATAGTACACGCGAAATGGTTTTGTCTCAGCCTGTGTATCTTCCAAGATACGATTCATGGTAATACTTATATACCATAGGGCGTAACTCTTTCGGAACAAAAACTCTAAATTTCCATTTTTTTTGTCCATTCGCCTAACAATCCGTTATTTACAACATAAGTAGTTGTTTCTTGTATTATTTCAGCGCGTATTTGTTGACACTCTGGGTCATCTTTTTGATACTCCTTTATATTCACAAATACACTAGGAAAATTCTGAAGCGTATTTATTTCTACCTCGTTCGTGCACTCGGTTGTATTGATCTGATCTACAACATTTAATTCTGCTTGTGTGGCCCCATTAAATTTATCCTCACAAAACATACGGGAAAGTGCGTCCGCGACTGAATTTTCTGTGCCTTTTATATGTTGTACGTCAAACTTGAAACGTGACAAACGCACTAACCATCTAGCAAGTTGTCTAGCAGGGTTTTGAGATTTTAATAACCAACTTAACGCTTGGTTGTCGGTAACAATTTAAAGGGTGCGTGATCTAGGTAATCAACAAATCGCTCCATCGCCCAAATACAGCTAAGGCATTCTTTATCCTAAATGGTATACTTTCTTTCTGCACTCGTTAAAAGTTTACTAGCATACGCAACTGGCACATATAATCCATTTTCATTTTGGCCTAACACCGCTCCTAAAGCTATAGAACTTGCATCACAATGCCAAAAACAATTCTGGCTCAGAATTTGGCCGATGTAAAACAGGAGGGATTGTCAAGTATTCTTCCAACTTTTGAAAAGCCTGTTGTTGTTCCTTTTCCCATAAAAATTCTACCGCCTTCCGTTTTAACTTATATAAAGGGTATATTAAAGATGAAAAGATTAGAATTTATTATAAAAAGCAACCATCCCTAAGAAACGTTTAAGCCCCACTTAAATTTTTTGGCTACGGAAAAATTATAATTGCTTGAAGTTTTTCTGGGTCCGTACGCAAACTGCCTTCTGAAATTATGAAACCTAAGTAGCGAACATGTTGCTCGGCCCAACTTATTTTATCTGGGTTCACAGTCAACCCAGCGTCTCGTAAAGCCTCCAAAACCATACATATGTGCTTTAAATGCTCTTCTAAAGTGGAATCATAAATGTGCACGTCGTCAATACACTTGAAAACAAAATCATAAAGATATTTACCCAACACATGATTTAACACACGTTGAGGCCCTACATGTACGCCCATCGGGAGACGTGTACACTGAAATAATCCCCAAGGCGTGCAAAAGGCTAGGATGTCCATAGACTGAGCGTGCAATTCACGCTGTAAAAAAGCTGGGTAATTGCAGATAAGACGGTATTAACCCGGCGTTTTTTATTTTGGCAATAAAAATGATGGACTAGCATACGCACTTTTTGACNAAGTACGAAATGGTGAAGTATTTTGCCTTTCTTAAATGTTGGAATACATTCCCCATTACTGGCATAGGGTAAGTTTAATCATACAATTTTTTTTTGTTTTTATGGTAATCACAGATAAGACGGTATTAACCCGGCGTTTTTTTTTTGGCAATAAAAATGGTGGACTAGCATACGCACTTTTTGACGTCTCAATAATTTCTTGTTCCTGCACATCTGATACTATCTGCTTAAAATTTTTCAATTTCGGTGCAATTATCCGATAGAGAACAGAAACTACGGGTTCNTAATTTCTTGTTCCTGCACATCTGATACTATCTGCTTAAAATTTTTCAATTTCGGTGCAGTTATCCGATAGAGAACCAAAACTACGGGTTCATTATCATTCAAGTTTAAACGAACCGGAACCTGCGAACAGTGCCCTAGCTTACCTGTTGTAACATCACTGAATTCAATTTTTATTTTTATTATTTATTTTTCAACACAATCATTACGTTCAAGTAACTGAATCTTTCACACAAACATTGGGTAGCTTACCAACTCAACAGGAGTATCAGAAGCAAAACTAAAAGTGAAGCACCTTTTTGCTACATCAATACACGCTTGGGTTTTTCCCAAAAACTCCATCCCTAAAATAACACTATGAGACAATTTTTCTAATAAACGGAATTGTAATTTCCACGAAAAATGTTCAATCTTAATCTTTACAACTACGGTATCTGAACGATTCAAACCTCCGCCGGCTAGTGAAAAAAAACTACATTTTCCCCCTTTTTTTATAACAACAGTTCCCACAGGATTTTCTCGCATCAACGTATTACAAAACTCATGGCTCATAAGTGACACTGAAGCACCCGAATCAATTAAAGCTAATACTTCAATATTCTGTATTATTTCCGGAACAAAAAGTAAACTTTACCTTTGCCGAAATACTTTATTTACACAACCTATTTCAACAGGTTTTTTTTCGTAAAGGACACTGAAATTGTTTATGTCCCGTATTTTTACATCTGAAACCCGTACTAACTTTTTGCTTCTTTTACTGAAGTGCCTTTCTCGATATTTCCTACGTTATCATTTTGATTTTGCTGTTCTTTATCAGGTTCTTCCNTCGTAAAGGACACTGAAATTGTTTATGTCCCGTATTTTTACATCTGAAGCACGTAATAACTCTTTGTTCTTTTACTGAAGTGCCTTTCTCGATATTTCCTACGTTATCATTTTGATTTTGCTGTTCTTTATCAGGTTCTTCCAGAACTACGTGGACTTTCTCATTTTTACCTTTATTTTTACATAAACAGATTTTCAGTAATGCCATTTGTGCGAAAACAGATACTTTACTGGCGTTTTGATTTCACCGGCTTTACCTCTCCTTCGACA
Organism: Clitarchus hookeri; assembly: GCA_002778355.1. Lineage (NCBI taxonomy): Eukaryota > Metazoa > Arthropoda > Insecta > Phasmatodea > Phasmatidae > Clitarchus > Clitarchus hookeri. The sequence continues at coordinate 6,791 of NQII01007093.1, read as the reverse complement.
TTTTTATAAAGCATTTTTCCATGGTATGATTTGTACGAAAACAAATGCTACATTGCCGTTTTACCTTTGCTTCTACCTTTCGGTTACATTCTCCCACTGTCAATATCCCTTGTTCCATGGCCTTTCTTTCCCTCGACGGTTGATGGGCCTCTACCAAGAAGAGTAGTAGGGGGCCTATTTGTGATCCCGTCTAGTATTTTTCCTTCATTATCCTCTATTTGGCTGCCTACTGTTTTTTATTTTTGGCCGTGGGCTTTGCTGTTGGCCACATTACCACAAAAAAAAAATATATCCCACTGTAAATTCTACCTCGGTAACCAAGCTTAACAATTCCGGTAATGTAGTGAGTTTGCGTGCAAAAGTAAAACACTTATTGTTTTCTAGAAGTAAACTATAAAATAAAACTTCAACTGCATGTGACACGTCGCAGGGCAACCCTAGCACCTCTACCAACCTTATTGTTTCCGATATGTACTCTTTTATGGAAACACCCGGTTTTTGTACTCTTCCTAAAATTTCCATCCGATATATAGCAATAGTTAAAGGATTTCGTACTTGACAAAACATTTCCTGACTACACTGTGAAAACGCCCATTTTTCTGTCATAGCCTGACTCAAAAAAGGTTACCAAATATCATGAATTCTGAATAAGGACGGAGTATATATTAAACTAATGGCACATATGTACATTTACAGCCACACACGGGAAAATCCTACTAGGAAAGAAACAACGCTACCTACATTTGCTACTGCTATAGATTTTAGCATTTATTCTATACTACGGGGCACATGTAATTCCCTAAAAATTTTTCGAGCGAACTCACTCTCAGAAACTCCAGCGACACTATCCTTTCGGACAAGTCCTCGCCGCAACTGCCGCAAAACATAAATTGAATCATCTGCATTGTACGCGATGCCTGCATCCTTCAATACAGTTTGAAGTGNAGCAACTGCCGCAAAACATAAATTGAATCATCTGCATTGTACGCGATGCCTGCATCCTTCAATACAGTTTGAAGTGATTTCTTGGTAATAGACCGTGCCCAGGTGGTTTTCACAGTGCTCACATCAGCTGAAAGCATATTTGGTATTAGCGATTGCACTTACAAAATTTAAAGTTTTATCACTTCCCCTTAAATGTCCTTCACAAACCACACAAAAAAGAAGAGGTTAAACTGCATGGGGTGTAACTGCCCTTCGTTTCACCGCGAGCTCTCTGTCTACATGCAACAGATAGACTCCTAGCACGAGACAGGTGAAATATGTACTTCACTCAGTTTTTTTAAAATACTTAACTCTATTAATTTGTACTTCAAACAGAGAAAAATTACCATCAGGGGGGGGGGGGATCAAAAAACTCTAAGTAAGTGTGGTGTATCAAAGAGAACCCCAAAGAAATAAGTTTTTTCAAAACTTTCTATAATTCAGTGATTCTACGAAAACCGTTTTCTATAACCAACAAGATTTTCACATATTTAAATTCTACAAAAATTTTTAACATTTGTTTTTAACAATTATCTCAAAACCCCAATAAAAACAGTTAAACAACACAAGTACATATATCTTTTGATTTTTCTCCCTTCTTACATTCCCCCTGCCACCAATAGCTATTTCAAACGGAGAAAAAATCCCTCTAAATGCCTGTCCCCAAAGCCAGGTCATATCTGTCTTCCATAAGCCCCGAAAATGTATATTTATACAAAATTTCTGGATTCTAGAAGCGCTTATTCCTTCAATCTCTTCTTATTGGTTCGTTTAAACCGCTGCTTTGCCCGGTGGCCGAAAGTCGTCTGCTGGANTCTCTTCTTATTGGTTCGTTTAAACCGCTGCTTTGCCCGGTGGCCGAAAGTCGTCTGCTGGAGCGGGTGTAGAAGGAGTGGAGCCGATGGCCATGCCACACGCTGTCCGCTCGTATCAATTCTTGTTCCACCTGCTCTGCAGCTAGATGCGACCCTTGCTGCTCCGATGTCGTCTGCTGGAGCGGGTGTAGAAGGCTACGAGAGTGGAGCCGATGGTCATGCCACACGCTGTCCGCTCCTATCAATTCTTGTTCCACCTGCTCTGCAGCTAGATGCGACCCTTGCTGCTCCAATGTCGTCTGCTGGAGCGGGTGTAGAAGGGCTACGAGAGTGGAGCCGATGGCCATGCCACACGCTGTCCGCTCGTATCAATTCTTGTTCCACCTGCTCTGCAGCTAGATGCTACCCTTGCTGCTCCGATGTCGTCTGCTGGAGCGGGTGTAGAAGGCTACGAGAGTGGAGCCGATGGCCATGCCACACGCTGTCCGCTCGTATCAATTCTTGTTCCACCTGCTCTGCAGCTAGATGCGACCCTTGCTGCTGCGATGAGGGCCCCAATTCATCATTAGGTATGGTAATTTCGGCGATCAGTCTTGACGGTTGAAACATTTGTACGGAGAAATGTGAGAACCCGTCACAATACACATAAGAATAGTTTAAACAATAAAGAGGAAGGTTAAAAAAACATTGTATTATTACATTAGAATTATACATACATGCAACTTGTGGATATTCAAATAATTGTCCACTGTATAAAACAAATATATTATTTTTATTTTTCACTTTCTTTTAACATTTTACATTATTGAATGAATAATAAAGCTCATTTTCAGCAATCTGCCTGACTGCCTCAGAATATTTCAATATGTTTAGATATTTAATCTGATGTGTCAATCTATTGTACAGGCAGATGCCTTTGTAGTGGCAGTTGTCAGCATACTGATTGGTGGCATAGTAGTGTACTTTGAGGTTACTGCGTGTTCTGTATGTGTGTATGTCACTGTTCGTTTTAAGGGAGAGTAAGTTGTTTTTTATTAGAATCAGGAGTTATAATTTGTGTGGGGCAGAAGAATATAAATACCCACCCAACACAGTGCCAATAGGCCTACTTGTTATACTATCTGCTTACGAATAATTTGTGCATGTACATCCGAAACTCTATATAACTTTATTTCTAAAATAATAGCTATTCGGCTACAAATAACAATAAAAATAGTGTTTTCCGCACTACCTGTTAAAGATGAACCAGGTTTATCAATCTTTCCCAAATAAACATAAAGCTGGGTAATGTGTGAACAAATTTGCAATAAAACTAATAAATGTTAGTGGCAGAATCGCTGTTGAAGTTTCAAATACTAGAATACTATGTATTTTTAAGTTTTTGTTGAATTTATGATGTCTGTCATTCAATTTTACTCGTCATCATAGTCCACTTCATCATCACATTTTTTTAGGCTAGAGTGTGAATAAGACGATAAGTAGAACAGTAATATATGCGAAATTTGCTATTTATTAAAATACTACTAAAATTATTTAATTAATAAAATGAGATGTTTTAAAAAAATTAGCTGGCCATTTTATCAATATGTTATTATTACTGTGCTTGTTATTGGGCGGCTGCCTGGTGGCAAGTCCAGCTTCCCCTCCCCCTCACAAAATGTCTAGGTCCTTCCTGAACTTCCTTATACCTCAGACTATTCTACCTCCTCCCACAATAAATTCCACTCTCTCACCGACCTCACAAGCATGGACTATGCCACTGTGTTAAAGCATAATTACTAGTGCCGATTTACACCACTTTCAGTCATTTTGTTTAGTTTTTTTTTTTTGGAAACGTTACTCTTGATAATAACCCTGCCTCGCTGTTGTTGACTCAACAAAAATTTATGCTTATTTTTACTGTCATAATACATTTCACATCCAACAAGTTTTTCGCACAGAAATTCACACACATAGACCACCGTCATTTGCAGATATACACACAAAAATTAATCGCTTATTGCATCAATTTAGGCTAAATATTTTGTTTCTTCAACTAATCTTTGCCGCTTGCATCTGTGTTACCATGTATTAGCATAGTTTGGGCTCTACACACACACAACACATAATTAATTAGGATAATGCAATTCTAATCTAAAACTTTTCTCCCCATACTGCCAAAAACTCTTATTCACACACACAAAAATACTCAAAAATAGAACTAACACACTTGAGTAAAACAAGTCAATTTT
>NQII01007092.1:54453-88966 GCA_002778355.1 Clitarchus hookeri | reverse complement strand
GGGGTACGGTTCCCCCCCCCCCTTGCGCACACTTATGTTCTTCACGTAGTCTCTTCGCTGTTCCCTCGTTTAGTTACTCGTCCTGCTGACTTTGTCTCGTTTTGTTTGTAAAATTTACAGACAAATCTCCGCGTGATTTTTTTTGTGTTTCAATAATCTGTTGAGATAAACTAATCTTGGTTTGTTTTCAGCGTGAGTGTATGTTTTCAATACATCCTTTTCTGTTTTTTTGCGGTAACATGAGTCTGCTATGTCCGGATCAATTCGTCAATTAATTAACTTAAACTTCATGACCAAATGTAACGCTTGCACTGTATCTTTGGGATATGAAGCAGGCCTTTCGCGATCGAATGAATNTTCGCGGTCGAATGAACAAAAACAATGTTTCAAATCAAGTCAACTTTTAATGACATTGGCGGGAATTAAAATTTTTTTGGGGTCGAATTTACCTCAGCTCTTTTAACAAAACATGGAATCAATATTGTCTTTTGCTGCCATATTTATATCCAAAATTAAATAGTGTTTTATTTNTAAAATTTTTTTGGGGTCGAATTTACCTCAGCTCTTTTAACAAAACATGGAATCAATATTGTCTTTTGCTGCCATATTTATATCCAAAATTAAATGGTGTTTTATTTGAGAATATACAGGCAGTACTACCAGAAACGTACACTGCACTGGATAAATCTGGTTATAAAAGCAGATATCGTTAAAAATAGTTCATTATTGCCGGATATTAAATTTTAAACACCAGACGATTGTTAACGTATGGTTCATTTTTTTTTTTTTTACTGTTGCTGGAATAACATTAAGTTAAATCTTCAAACATCCAGTCATGTTTGGGATATGAGGTTTTGCATGAGTATATGGTAAATGGACAGACAGCAATTAAACACTCTTGAATTATCTGCCGTCAGAATGTCAACCTTTTATTTGATTTGTGCCGGTTTTTCGTTCTGACAGATAATGAAAATAACATGACCGCACTTCTAAAACAGCGCAAATATTCACAAAGCCAGTCAGTAAATGTAATAACAGTCCACATCACGGCACTGCAGTTTAATATTTTCACACTCACATGTGTCATCCATCACTTTAAAAAGTTCACACATTCTTCATTTCCGGTCTGGTGGAATTATATTTTCATCTTCAGTAGAGTTCGGGTAATTGAACATCGTACATACTGCCGGTGCTTGCAATACATTTTTCTTCAATTTAACCGCAACTGTATTATGGTCAAAGCTATTAATTTAGTATTAATTAGAAAACAGAATTAGTGGGACGTAGTTCCCTTAAATTACAAGTCAACGATGACGCTGAAACGTTTACATAAGGCACCTCTATTCAGAGTCGTTTATCTTTATCTGCATGGTCATTGGTTTTATCGCTATATATTTCATTTACACATTCATAGATATTTAATTTACGTCGAAAGATATAACGATATCTTTCAGCGGTCATATTTCTGTTTGAGAGAATCGGCACTTCTTGGTTTAAAAACCCTGATTATGACGCACATAGAAATGTTTTCTTCGTTTCTTTCGCATGGGAGTACGAACGTGTGGCGTCAGATGTGCTTAGCCGACGTCTAAAGCACAACAGCTACGTCCGGTGAAGACCTACTTTTGCGTCAAAACACTACTCCACGCATGTTTGGGTAAGTTCATTTTGGATTAAGATGTGATTTTTGTTCTGGTTGTTAATGTGTTGGCCAACACAGAACAAATTAAACGTCAGCACAACTCATTATTTTTTAATATGGAATTTGCAAACTACCCCGTGAAAAAATCTGCACTAGAGTTCGTCTGGAATGACGTTCAAAAAAATCACGGTAACACTTTCTGAATTGCAAACGACGAGGATCGAAATCACAAACTCAAAAATCTAAACGGTTAAAATTGCTCCGAATCAACGCATTTGACTGCAGATCTGTTGAAACTGCTTCACTTAATCAGTAAAATTCTACTGGACATTTTCATTTATATTCTCTGATCAAACCGTTATTTTTAATGATTCCTAATGCATTGAACTGACCTGGCAGTAAAACCTCAGTTTATTCCACTGATTCTCCAGTAGATAACGGATCAATAACTGGAGACCCAGTAAAATAATTCTTCTGATTGAAATCATTGATTCAGATTTAGTGTGAACAAATGAGACACGCTAGTACATACCCTCGAACAAAAAAATAGCTATGTTTGATAGAACAGTTCAACGTCATGATATGTTGTAGACTGTTCATTTTGCCAACATTAACTCGCCCATCGTTGATACCTATAACTATCAAAAACAAGCTGGGACCCCAGTGACTGAGTGGTTAGACTGCTCGCCTCCCACCAAGGCGAACCGGGTTAAGTCCCCGGCCGGGCCAATCCCGGATTTTCGCATGTGGGAATCGTGCCGGAAGATGCCGCTGGTCGGCTGGTTTTCTCGGGGATCTCCCGTTTATCCCGCAGCCTGCATTCCGGCACTGCTTAGTACTCACCTCACTTCACCCTAATCGGCTCTCAAGACCTCGATGTTAAGAGCCGTCCAAATCCTCTTCACTTTACTGAAACTCTGCGCAACAATTAATCACAGAGTAGTTAAGTAATCAGAGGTGAAATAGCGTGGCGGTTCCTTTGATGTGGGCGTACACGTTCTCTGATTGGCCGCGCGAATGGGGACAGGTCTTGTGTCTGACTGGCTACCACGTGTTGCGGAAGACTCCCTATTGGCTGAGCTGCCGGTTGGCAAGTAAGTTACCACGCGCTGATTGGCGAACGGCGTTCCGAGATATTGATGGCCAGTGACGCCATTTTTGTGGAGTGTGGTCTAAAGTTCGCAGTGTAAACAGCTATTTCAATTCTGTAATCTTAAGTATAGGATATTAACGGTAAAGTGAGCACTTTTGAAATCCCTCCCATTTGGAAAGTAGTCAATAATTATATTTTATTATAGCTTTAGACGTTAACTTCCGAGTGCGGTGGAATATACACACTGTGTTTATTACTTTCATGTCAATCTTGATTTTAAAGTGTGCTTAAAGGATAAAAAATGGTTAAAAGGAAAAAGTAACTCGAGTCTCAAAAGTGTTCACTTTACCGTGAACGTCCTACACCTACTTTATGGCTCCGCGAACAAGCCAGACGGGACCCTTGACAACAAACATTGCTGAGCCAAAACAAAAATGTTAACACGGAGAAAAACAATTCATACTTACGATTGCTTACTCTTGTATAGCGTGAAATATACTTGAGCACTGCGACATATAACTTCGCACGTTATGGTAGTTTCATTTCTGCACTGAATATTGTGTGCAGGTGTGATCAAAGTTCTTAAGAGTTAAACATTTCTGGTTGAAACGATAACTAGTATGTTAAGAAATCTTGCAAATATTCATGTCTGATATTTACTTTTTTAATTTAACATTAAATTTTACATTTTACAAATAATATAAATCAATAAAAATTNAAAACAGAATTAGTGGGACGTAGTTCCCTTAAATTACAAGTCAACGATGACGCTGAAACGTTTACATAAGGCACCTCAATTCAGTCATTTCTCTTTACCGGCATGGTCGTTTGTTTTACTGGTATATATTTCATTTACACATTCTTATATGTTTCATTTACGTCGAAAGATATAACGGTATTTTTCAGCGGTCATATTTCTGTTTGAGAGAATCGGTACTTCTTGGTTTAAAAACCCTGATTATGAAGCACATAGAAACGTTTTCTTCGTTTCTTTCGCATGGGAGTACGAACGTGTGGCGTCAGATGTGGTTAGCCGACGTCTAAAGCACAATAGCTACGTTCTGTGAAGGTACACTTTTGCGTCAAAACACTACTCCACGCATGTTTGGGTAAGTTCATTTTGGATTAAGATGTGATTTTTGTTCAGGTTGTTAATGTGTTGGCCAACACAGAACAAGGCAAACGTCAGCACAACTCATTATTTTTGGATATGGAATTTGCAAACCCACGACGAGGATCGAAACCATTTTAAAATGGGCTTAAAGGATAAAAAATGGTTAAAAGGAAAAAGTAACTAGAGTCTCAAAAGTGTTCACTTTACCGTGAACGTCCTATACCTACTTTATGGCTCCGCGAACAAGCCAGACGGGACCCTTGACAACAAACATTGCCATTCGTTTTCTTAGTACGGGTATAAAATAATGTACCAAATTTGGGGAAAAAAATTTTGTACATATGAATTAAGCCCAGAAAAATTTAAATATTTTTGAGAAAGCATTCTATTTTTTTTATCGTATAAACGTTCGATTGCCCTAGGTTCTTAATTCCGAGTTTTATAAAGCCGAAAATGAATGATGGATAATTTTTGCGTTTCAACATTCGTGTAACTTGTAATCGATCTAATCGCATCATTTATGAAACAGTTTATCAATTACATTTTTAGACTAGCGGTAAAACTAATTATGGTTTTGAGGAATACAGTTTTCATAAAANTTTGTTGGTGAACGGTTTTATTTTACGTACAGGCCCGTGCGTTAACCCGAGCATGCTTACGCGTTTAAGTGCAAATCACTTAATATTTCTCTATAATGTTTTAGCAGCATGGCTTGTAAGATGACACGAGTCCGTTTTATTAAATTGACGTGATTTTTCCCAAAATTTAAGCAGAAATAAAGTTATCCTTGAGGTACTGAATATAGTCCATTCACGGTTACTTCACACTTTTCTGAAACCCTGCTAAATTTCTACTTTTGGTTACCAATTACGTATCCTTCCGCTACATGTAAACATAGACACTGTCATGTGACTTCTACGTGCTCTTTTAACTGTCAAATGCTCTTTTAACTGTTTACAGCTGTTCAAAAAATTCTGTAATATTTCAAAAACCATTACTTAAGAATGTTCACAAATTAGGCCTATAACTATATTTAGAACAGATTTATGACGTTTTAATAATTGCTGTATTGACAATAATTCTTACTGTTGTTATTATTTTGCATAGTTAACATATTTGTTATACACGATATAACACATTACATAATAAACGTTAATATTTTGCCACGACTGTGTTTAACCCTGTTACAACTGTGGGGGAAAGAGCTATACTATTTAACCTCTTGTTATTGTTGTGTGTTGGGGTGTTTAGTTAAAATAACTGCCTCAGTTGGAACAAATATTAAAACGAAGGAGCAACCAATCTAACGAAAAATACAGTAAATTCAAACAAGTAACTCGTGTCGTTTATTTTTTGTACATGGCAGCGACAAACTTAAAATATAGTGATGAACATGCACACAAATAGGCCTACCGTAACTTTTAATACGCTCATATTCTTTGCATAGGTACTTAGCTTTTACTAGGTTTATTCAATTATTTATTTAGAATTTTCTGGCTGGGCTTAGTAGTTTGTTGGGATTCTGGCAAACTTTCAAATCACAGAAATATAAGCGCGTTAATCTAATGTGTTTAAAACTCCTAGGGCGATGTTACGAGGTCGTGATAAATAAACATACGTAAATTAAAATTATTAACTTCGTCATAAAAACAGTTCACGGTTACAACGTATAAATGACGCACGTCCAATATCTGCACTCTCACACACACACTGGGCCAGTGTAACAATCTTGAGGCAGCCACACCCTCTCACACTCAGCGGTCACTACACACGTTACAGTATATTCATTACTGCAGTGGAAACACTGATTCATCACAACATCGTAACTTGCCTAGGTGGGTTTCAAAAGCACAACGTGTACGAACTTAATGTGGTTATGTGGAGTATTTTTTTGGAGCAACAAAAAATTAACGCTTCGTTGAACAACAGCGACCTTAGAAAAAAGAGACAGCAACTCGGCATGCCATACTCATGTCGCCACTAGCCTCGCCGGTCGCCACGTAACCCTCCCGCCATCACATTAAAATATATTATAATAAGTATTCAAGCATCAAAATCTATTTTAAGTTGTAAATTACGAATTCAAAAATAATTATTTTTGCTGTAATAAGTATGAAATATGCTAAAATTGAAAACTTGTATAATTTTCCTGCTGCTACTAGCGGCACGAAACTTCCCAAGACAGGGACAGAGATAAGGTTTATTCTACTCAAGTCGGGAAGCTCAATGCTTTTAGTTTGGNTACGAAACTTCCCAAGACAGGGACAGAGATAAGGTTTATTCTACTCAAGTCGGGAAGCTCAATGCTTTTAGTTTGGCTACTAAATTTTTTCGCCACTAGGTAAGCGCTAGTGTCGCATGTGTACCGGTTGTTTTTATATTTTATACGTTAAAAAATAAAATAATTGCAATAATCACAAATCAAGTATAAACTATCTACTTAACTAAATGAAATATTTCTCTTTTATTATTCACGCAGCTTAAAATTTTATTTAAAAGTGACCTCTTTGGAACACTAGCGCTTACCTAGCGGCGGAAATGTTCCCTATGCCAAACACTCCCTTACGAAAACCCGTTTTGTTCCTAACCTTAGTAGAANAGAGAGAGAGAGAGAGAGAGAGAGTGCGACAAGCTCCGCTCCGCCGACAGCCTATTTGAAGTTTATTCTTCGGTCGAAAAAAAAACACGCCATGACGCTAGTACCTACGCATCGTATTTTGCGCTGATATTTTTAACTGTAACAAGGAAATATGTTTCCATCAGGGCTACCTAAAAAGTTAAATATAGGTCAGTAGGCAACGTTTAATTTACAAACAGCATACCAAACAAACTTGGTTAAAACAAAATTTTAACTGTGAACTATTTCGTACAAGCCGTTGCAAAACCTTGGCTGCGCTCAATGTTTGTAATTTGTATTGAATACAAAACCCCTATTACACGTTATAGTAGATAATAAGTTAAAATTTCGTTTATTCAAAAATGTAATACATTTAAAGTTAATTAGTGTTATCAAATACCATACATTGTAGTGTGTTTGGTGTTGTATACTTGTGGTATACAGGTTATTAAAAAAAAACCGGTTAACATATTACTTTTAGTGTGATTTTAAAATGTTAGTTTCAAAACATCCGAAGAAACCGTTAATGAACTATCGCATAATATTTTTACAAGGATATCATCTAATAGCATAATATTTTTACAAGGATATCATCTAAACACAAATAAGTCTTCGGAATTCAAGGATTATGCAAATCGGCTTGTAATTTAATGCGCAGACTAAAGATGAGGTAAACCGATCTCGCTGACTGCGCACAACCAATCTCCGTGTTCCAACACTGAACTGTCTTTTCTGCCAATACGGCTAGCAGAAACGGCATCGATTGGGTTTGAGGCTAAAACACTGTTTAGTAAACAAGTGCTTTTGAGATGTATTGTAATGCAGTTTGATTGAATTTAAATTAGTAAAAGTATTTTATTAAGATATGAACAAGCACGTTTAGCATTTTCGACCCTATGACTTTGGCAGTTGTGTTCGTTCGGGATAGGTTAATGTTGGATACATGCTCAGAAGACGAATAAGCGGTCTACCTCATCTCCAGCTTATGGTAATGCCCAGCGTCGCCGAATTCACCGTTTACCGCTTCAGTGCTCTAGTTTAGTTTTAAGGGCGTATTTTAAGATTTTTTTTTGTTGGTGCTCTCGCTTTATTGCACACTTTGAGCACTTCATTTTGTGTAGCGGTTTCACGAGATTCACGGTTAATTAAGCGCTTTTCAGAACCAAACTCCCAAAAAAAAAAAAAACCCTGTGCATAGTCGCATATATTATAGAGTATACAAGAAAATAAGGTAAATTAGTGCAGTACATAAAAATGACCACTTTGTATTCAATAGCGCCCTAACTCAAATATTTTTTAGACGCATCAGTATATTAAGTTCTTGCGATTTTATAGCCTATTTCTGATATATTATCTTTTTCTGAATAAACCTTTGAAAGCTCACCCCATGTGTGGCATGTATGGATATTTCATAAATAAATCGTTTAGTTATCAGAAGCATTTAATACTTCAGTTAACATTAACATACTTTATTGGTTATATCTAACTTATATTTTGTATATCAATTGTTAATTTTTTTTACAGAATTCAAGATAAATTAAAAAGAGAGAGACAAAGAGATATATGCCTCTAATGGTTAGTAACAAAAATTTCTTACAAAGACAATCATTTAATTGAAATATTTTGCCATTCTTTTTAAGTGAACGTTTTAAATGTCATACATAGGTGTTCAGGGATGCTATGCTGTAAACACATTTCGTTTTAATATCTGAAAATATTAAGTTTTGTTTTTATTTAACAAGGCACGAGTACGATGAGTTAGTTTCTACTGGGAATTTTCTTCCAAATTTTTTAAGATTTGTTTCAACTTGGCGGAAGCATACGTAGCGCATAGCTCGAAAGTACAACTTTAGCAAATAGCAAAGTTTCAGTGAAACTTGGAACATAGTCCATTCATAGCTATTTACAACTTTTCTTAAGCGCTGCTTAAGTTCTACTTCCATACTATATCTCCGCCTCATGCAAGAAAGCTTAACCAAGTTTAGAAAATCACACCAAAAGGGATATCACACCGCACACATGTGCACTCGGTTTAATAATATTTTGCAGTAACGACTATTTCTTACTAGGCAATACCAGCACACGTATTTTCTCCCTTTTGTTTTTATTCAAATTAATCATAAACGTAAATATTATAAATTTAAGATAACGTGTAAGCAAAAGATTAATTAAACTGTTATTAAGATATATTTATTTTAACAGAAGTGTAAAACACTAGTGGTACATGACCTATTTAAGAAATATTCAAACAAGTCGTACGTGGAGTGATTTTCCCAAGGTTTGATTCAGAAGGCGTGAAGATACCTCAATAGACAATAAACACGAATGGACTGTAAATATGTTTAGTTGTTATTTGGTGCAGGTGCGGAGACCAGTAAGCAGTTCTGTGGTTATGATGATGTTTAAATGTAGTGCGAAGACTGCGCTAACGACAAATGGTAAAAAAAAGAAGAGAAAAAAAACAGGAGAGATCAATGAAACGTTCATTTGATAGGGAAGTGGCTACGGTTGTTTGTGACGTCATAGCTGGCGACTAAGATTGTAATTGGGACGCTGAGGTTTTGGCGGGAACGAGTTCCGCAGACTTCTACCGCAAACTAAACGTGAGTCAGGCTGATTTTAGACTTCTGCGCATATCGTCTACGTTAACTCAAGAACTACCAAAACCACTAAACATTAACGTGATTTATCAATGATGAGGTCCATGGTGGTGAAGTGGTCAGACCACTTGCCTTTCACCAAGACGAACTGGGTTCGGTTCCCGGCGGGGTCACTCCCCGAATATTTTATTGTTGGAATCGTGCCGGACGGTGCCACTGACCCGGCGGGTTTTATCGGGGATTTCCCGTTTCCCCCTACCCTTCATTCCGGCGCTGCTCAATTCTCGCCTCTCTTCACCATCATCGGCTCATCCATTTTAATCTCACGTCTATCGAAAAAAATTAAAAAGGAATCTCCAAGGCAGTTGAATTTCCACAGACAACAGAACTGACTGCTGCGCTTGCAAATAAAAATAAAGTTGTGCCAAGTAGACAAGAAAAAATAACACATTGTGGTATGCCTAACGGGACAAGCACTCTATCGGCCAAACTGACATACAAGTACAAACTGATTTGAATCCCTAACATGGAAGAAATCGTCTGAGGATGCTTGTCATACTCATGTCTTGCGGTCACCTCTGATAATGTCACTACTGTGCGTCATTATCTAAGGAATTTAGCAATTTCTGGAAGTCACAGAACAAATTTGTATCCCGAATTTGCAAGGAAATAATGAAAATAGTTTCCATATCATTAATGTTTTGGTTATGTGAAGTTTTTGTTACTGTTGCTAAAACTATAAGAAAATTGTTGATTTAATTATAGTTTTGCTGTTTCACAACCTTATTATAATTATTTGTGTTCCCACAAAAGCTTTGGTTATAAAAATTAATTCTGATATTCAAAAAGCTCACCATATATCCATGCGCTTACACAATTTACATAGTGTAGTCTGAAATACCTCTGAGTATTAACTCAAAATGATATATATATTTATAAACAAAATAGTAATTAATTAATACTAGTCTCAGTCTTCTCAAAATCTTTTAAAAATAGATTTTCTAATTAGAATGTGTATGATGAAAAGCAACCCACGATCAACAAAGTCAGAAGTGAATGCAGACCACTATTTAATTATACAAGGAGGAAAAAACTTTTATCCCTACTCATTCACAAACCAGTGTGAAAAAAAAAAAACTTGATATTGTATTATAAACATGTGCCTTAATATTGTGCAACATCCTTCTGCCGTAGTTAAACTGGGAGTGTTTAATTAGTGTACATTTTCTCATGTTTCCGGAGATAAATTCACGTATGATGCGCGCAGCACTTCACAACAATAAAATTTATTTCGTTGGCCGAAGCAAGTTATGTATTTCAGTGTCAGAGAAGTGAGTATTTCGGGTTCGCTCGAGGGGCCACGGTGGTGTAGTGGTCAGACTACTCGACTCCCACCTAGGAGAACCGGGCTCGCTTCACGGCAGGGTCGCTACCCGATATTTGCACGTGGCAATCGTGCCAAACAATGGCACTGGTCAGCGGGTTTTCCCGGGGGTCTCCCGTTTCCCCCTGTCCTTCATTCCGGTGCTGCTCCATCCTCGCTTCGCCCTCATCGGCTCTCAAGACCTCGATGTTTAGAGCCGCCCAACTCTCTTCACTCGCTCACCCGGGCTGGCTCGAAATAAACTAAATTGCTTTCAGTCGAAGCAAATAGGATTTATTTTAAATTTGTTTCTATTAGCATACATCAGATTAAATCGCACGGGGATTTTTTTCGAACTGTGGCAGAGTGTTCCTTCCCCGCTCGCTGCGATATTGTTTCCAGGGCGTTTGTCGTGCTTGCGTGCTTGCGTGCAGCCTATTGGGTCGGTTGGAGTGGTAGCGATAGGATGTAGATAGAGGACAAGGGGAGTGGAGAGAGAGAGAACAGAGGGCGAGTTCGCTTGTTTCAATGTCGACATCACAGCAGAGNGAACAGAGGGCGAGTTCGCTTGTTTCAATGTCGACATCACAGCAGAGATCACTTCCGGTGTCACGGACCAATCACTGCTTTTGTTTCCTCGCGCCAAGTGTTGTTTTTCAATTTTGAACCCCCTCCTTTTTTTTTCTTTATTTCGGGCGTCAGGATACGGTTGGATCATCAAACTGTGAAGTGGCAACGGCGCGGGAAATAAAAAAAATAGAGAGAATTGTCAAAACGAAATTGGTATGTTTGTGTCGGGAGTCTATACTTTACTCCAGAGCAAACAGTTGTTATTACAGTCGCAGCAAACAACCATTCACATTAGCAGAGGCATTAGAGCCAAAGTTCAAATCTGTAAGGTAAACACAATTATTACGCCTTTATTTGTCAATTAACTGGACAATTTGGCATTTCATTCATGCAAAGAAATGAGGGTAAATTTATTTTCTGGTGACGCCCGTGAGTTGCAGTACACCTGGAATCGTCAGCGATCCCATTGAAATAATTTAATTTCCGCGCTGTTCCCAACTAAATCACGGGTTCGTCGATACTTTCCTTGAACTGGACTGTTAGATAGTAAACAGAGGACGCAAATATTAAATACACAAGGGCTGTTCAAACACACCGGAGTCGGAGGCGGTGTGTCGGGTTGCAGCCAGAAATAAACCAAAGTCGGCGGATTAGAAGTAAAAAAAATGGCGATCACTGACGCTATTGTCATAAAACAGCAAATGAGAACAAGTGAAAATGTTAATAACGAACGTTTTTTGGGGGGGAAAAAAAAGTGAAACTGGAAATTGGATACATTTTTGTAACACCATCTTACCGACATACCAATGAATACAATACAATATTAAATACAGTTATGTATAGATTGTTCAAGGTAAACTGAGCACTTTTGAAAGCCATGCTTTAGATCTATTTGTATTGTTATGATGGGCACTAGCGTGAACCTGCCTTTACACCAACATGCTCCCTGAACGCACCGTAGGTAGACGTCTCTGTGTTCAGGACAATTTGCAAACAGCCGCGGCGAGAGAATGCCAACACGATGCTAGCCCCGAGGACACATCAACACGGGCCTACGGGAACTAAACAAGCTCTCTGCAGTTTCGCCACGAGGCTGAAGGTGGACAAGTTTATAATACAGACTCATTAATAAAGGGCACATCACACCCGGATACACAATCTGTCTGCAGCCAGCCACCGAGACGAGAAGATGCTGCCCTGAAGAAACTTCAAACTGTACGTGATAAGTTCAATTACAAATACGGGCCTACGTCATAACGAATTCCCAAGAAACAGGGGCCGCGGTGGTGCAGTGGTCAGACTACTCGCCTCCCACCTAGGCAAATCGGGCTCGATTCCCGGTGGGGTCGCTCCCGGGTTTTCGCATGTAGGAATCGTATCGAACGATGCTGCTGGTTGGCCGGTTTTCTCGAGGATCTCCCGTTTCTCTTGCCTGTGTATTCCAGCGATACTCCTTAGTCACATCACTTCACCCTCATCGGCTCTCAAGACCTCGGTATTAAGAGCCACCCAAATCTCTTCAGTCACTCACTCACTCACAGGAACATTCTTCACAATGTTCTAATAATATAAAAAAAATGTTACCTGTAGCCTAAAGTATTAATATTATTTGAATTTTTTTTTAGATATGTACGAATAAAACTAGAAATTTAATATTCCTAATGCGCGTTTCACTCAATCACTTTCCTGTCTGTGTGTCTGTGTGTGTATGTATGAATGTGTGTGTCTGTGTGTGAGTGTGTGTGTGTGTGNCTAAACAAGCTCTCTGCAGTTTCGCCACGAGGCTGAAGGTGGACAAGTTTATAATACAGACTCATTAATAAAGGGCGCATCACACCCGGATACACAATCTGTCTGCAGCCAGCCACCGAGACGAGAAGATGCTGTCTTGAAGAAACTTCAAACTGTATGTGATAAGTTCAATTACAAATACGGGCCTACGTCATAACGCATTCCCAAGAAACAGGGGCCGCGGTGGTGTAGTGGTCAGACTACTCGCCTCCCGCCTAGGCAAATCGGGCTCGATTCCCGGTGGTGTCGCTCCCGGGTTTTCGCATGTAGGAATTGTATCGAACGATGCTGCTGGTTGGCAGGTTTTCTCGAGGATCTCCCGTTTCTCTTGCCTGTGTATTCCAGCGATACTCCATAGTCACATCACTTCACCCTCATCGGCTCTCAAGACCTCGATGTTAAGAGCCACCCAAATCTCTTCACTCACTCACTCACTCACAGGAACATTCTTCACAATGTTCTAATATAAAAAAATTTTTACCTGTAGCCTAAAGTATTAATATTATTTGAATTTTTTTTAGATATGTACGAATAAAACTAGAAATTTAATATTCCTAATGCGCGTTTCACTTAATCACTTTCCTGTCTGTGTGTCTGTGTGTGTATGTATGAATGTGTGTGTCTGTGTGTGAGTGTGTGTGTGTGTGACTGTGTGTGAGTGTGTGTGTGACTGTGTGTTGGATGTGCGTGTGTGTGCCCCCCTCCACTTTTTCAATTTTCAAACGCTTTAACACAATTTTATCAAACTTGGTACACATATAATGATTAGGAAGGACACCTGACTTTTATAGTTTTAGACCACGCCGGGCACTTACTTTCAAAATAGCGGTCATTAAAAAATTTTGGGTGATATATCAAATCTCGGGAACCATTCAACCGATATAAACCAAATTTCGTATGCTTACAGACCATCGTGTAAGCATTACATTTTGAGATCGATAGTGTTGTTAGTGTGCCATTTTGGAAAATAACACCAGTTTAAAAAATTAATATTTTACATTATATCTCAAAACCTGTTCAACCAATTTTCACCCAATTTGGCATGTAAGTAATACTATGGCAGACCATGTAAGCGTAAGTAATAAAACTTAATTAGTTACTTATTTTCAAAATGGCGGCCATAAAAATATTTTAAGTTTAGTTAGTATATCTGCCATACAGTTTTACCAATTTTGAAAAAAAATTTGTATACTGAAATTAAAATCATCATATATACCAAGAAATAACCACTTTTGTTGGCCTTCTTGAAAAATAGCGCCATACGAATAAAATAAAATTTTATGTCATATCTTGGAAAAGAGTTGACTAATTCCTATCAAATTTGGCAAAGAAGTAGTACTGATGCAGGTGGTGTAAACTGGTATGTTTTATGTAGGTCATGCTCTTATTTTCAAAATGGTGGCGGTATAAATATTTTAGCATGGTATATTTTACTAACGAAACAAATTCCTACTTAACTTTGTATGCTGGCAGTGTCGATTACAACCATCAAATTTGTCTATGCAGAGCCTCATTTCTCTGCCATTTTGTAAGATAGCCCTGCCAATAAAACATAATATTTGATCAAATACCTCGGGAAACAATTAACCCATTCCTACAAAATTTGGCAAAAAATGTTGTACTGTGGTAGGCAATAATAAAAAATGTATTTTTTTAAAAATAGGATACACTTATTTTCATAATGGGGCCCATAAAATCATTTTAGTTTTATGGGCGATATCTACGAAAACCTATAATCTATTTTAACTTAAGATAGCCACATGAAAATTGTATATGTTTTATGCCATATCTCCAAGACTAATCAACCGATTCCCACCAAATGTTACACTGGAACATTTAAACTGATTTGTAGAAACAGTACACACCACAAATGCTACAGAAGACCATGTAGACTTTTATGACTTAATTAGGCCAGACAACAATGTTCAAATGGCAGCTTCATAAATAATTTAGATAATTATATATTATATTATATATTAAATAATTATCCAAATACAACAAAACTTTGTATGTATACAGTATGCATTAGAAGCATCGTTTATAGAGCCTTTTTTTCAGGAAATTTTGTACGATAGCATTAAATATGAAAATTAAGTTTTCTATGTCACATCCCAGAGACCAAACAACCGATTTCCATCAAATTCTCCACACAAGTAGCGCTACGGTAGGCCATGTAAACTTACATGTTTTCAGTGACTCAGTCACTTATTTTTAATATACAGGCCCTCATGATATTTTAAGTTAGTAAATCATATCTTTCGAAACATTAGACTTATTAAATCCGAAGTTGATACTCCGAATCTGACCTCCATAATGCAGTGGATTGCACGCTAGCTTATTTCACGATATTTTCTGGGTTCAAGTCCCGGGTAAGGCATGTGTGTATTTGTAATCGTCTCACTACTGTTGCATAAGTTTCTGGTTTTATTTCTAAAGTTATTGCTTTCAAATAGAAGTCAAGTCTATCCTTCCAACTGAGCTTTTAAGAAATTATTATAATATTAATTGCACCCAAGTTGAGGAAAGTAGGCTTATTAATTATATCATAAACTTCTTGTTAAAATGTCGTTTTCCTGCATTGCTATATTCTTTTCTGGCTATTATTTCATGTCGCAACACAAAAATAACGAAATACGCTAAAAATATTCAACATAATTTTAGCATCTTTAACACTTCTAAAACTGTAGCCTACCGGGAGATATTTCCGTATTTCGGACACGAGGGCGAGTAAGCGAAAGGGCTACAATGCCACGCACAACAAGTGTGCGGTCGCCGCTACGCGCAAGGATGTGAACTGGCGTGCAGTCTCGTTGCGTTGCGTGGACATATCGGACCTGCAGTGGCGACCCTGTCGTTCTATTGGCGTACAGTCTGTAGCAAAGATCAGTACACGCTCCTGTTGTAGTTTGGCTCGTGTCCGGATAGTATGTTTTAAGATACGGCAACCTGGAAAAGCAGTTTTTTAACTACTATGGAGGGTTCCTAAATAATATTTTCTGCAAGCGTGGTGACGTTAAAGTATTATTCCGACCTCGTCAGGGGTATGGTGTGTTTTCATAGGTAAACATACCGGGGGGCACGTTTACTAGTTAACAGAATTTCAAGCTCTGTGCGACGAAGTTCAAGCGCCAGGCAAGCAGAAGCAAAAACACGTTAATGTTAATTGTACATTTTTTTTGTTGAACGTCGGTCAACTTATTTATTTTGACGCAGCCATTACTGGTTGATAACGTAGATCGTCTACGTGATGCTTAGTTCTTTACGCGGTGTTCACCTTCCCTCTTCGTGTCGTCATTACGCGCTCATCTCATCCATTATTCAGTTAATCAGACTCCTACAAGCTTGTCCTTTGGATAGCTGTGGCTATCAGCCTTACAAGTTTCCAGCTTCATTCCGTTCATAATGACTGTGGCAGGAGAAGAATATCGTCCAAGTTTTCCTTGTATCAGAATTTCTGTTCCTTCATCTCAAGTATAAATCTTGGACTTTGTAGTACCGTAGGTTTTATTCAGTCCTACGCTCGTTCGAGAATTAAATTCTTATAAGCTGGGTGCCTGTCTCATCTGAAACAAAAAGTGTACTGTTAAGAAATGAGATAGCCGCTTTTAGCAATTGACGTGGCAAGTTTGTACGAAACCTGTATATAATATCACATATGCCAGACTCACTGCTAAAGACTTTGGACTTCCTTGGCCCAGATTAACACGTTAGTCTGAGGTTACAAGTCTTTACATTCCCAGGAGATGTGTACTTCTACTCAACAATCTCTTAATTATTCAAATTACGCTTAAAACCCGTCCCACCATTGCATGAGTGAGTAAACATTTTCGCATCTTACTCGTTTCAAGTAGCATTTGCCACGCTTGGGAACAATTTCCAGATATTCTCGGCCCTTTCATGGTAAATAATCGACATGTGAGTTTCTGTTCAAACAAACACGCAGATAATTGTATACGCATATATTTATTATATGTGCACATATTCACACGTGCTAGCTATATTTCGCGTTACCAGCCCTTCTCTCATCCCGGTGGAAAATGAATTACAGTAATATATGAAAATGGTGTCAGCGTATCGAAAATGAATATGCTATCCGCGTGACTTCGGTTGCTGAGAATTGGAACATGCCAATAAATTTTGTGATTGGAAGATGATCGAATTTGCCGTAATTTCCGAGGCGTACTAATGTTACAGGTTTACGGTAATACGTGACTATGAGTGCGTTTCAAAATAATAATAATAATAGTTAGATGTTATTGGAAAATCCGTGCCTATTGCTCATTTCATTATTAACAAGTGATTAACATACATCGGTTGTAATTCAACAATTCCACAATATAAGGTTATCCGGCGATGATGTATGCACACAAATCCGTCAAACACAGATAACATTTAATTCAAATTCTACCCCACAGTTCCCTGCTGATATAGAGAGTGTATAAACTTCACTGTATAATAACTTATACAGTTAAAACTTCATAAAAAATACCATTAGTAGAGGTTGTGTGATGCTAATTGAAACATACAAAAATATAGACAAATTTGACGGTTTTTGTTTTAATATTTAAAATAGTCTGTAATATATTTTAAAAATAATTTCTCATGTAGAAACGCAACACTTGGAAAGGCATTGTTATCTATAACACACACATATATGTATAAATACTGACTAGAAAACTACTCGTTTACGATAAAAGTAGATGTTTTCATTTTTCTTTGTTGCATATAGAAAATAGTCATGTTTATCGACAGGTTACATTTTTGTACCAAACAGAGTTCATATAGCATATTAAATTATTTGCCTGTCCCTTTATTTTACCTTTACAGAAACAAGTATATCATTAAGTTTAACAGTTATTTCCTATAAAATAAGGGTATTATATTTTTTACGTATTTAAAACTTGCGTAATTCCATTCTCAGCTTACTTCCATTCCAGCCACCTGATTTAAAAACTCAGTCCGCGTTTGAATAAAAATTAACACTTACATTACTTTGGTATTATATCAGATTTCAGAATCATATTCTAGTTAATGCACGTACCTTGAAAAAATATAATCTACGCAGAAATGGTGTCAATTATTTATAATTTTCCATTAAACATTCGGACTTATATACAGGTAAGGTGTAGATTTTATTTTATACACACTTTGATGGTATACACGTAAATTAATGTAATAACAACCGCTAACTTTACTGCAAAGACGTTGTCCCCTCACAAAATAAATTATTCACGTAATGTTGCTATATAATCATGTGATTACCTTTATTGAGAATAAGGGTAAAAATTGTTTGGTTAATAAACATTACTCATTCTGCGTACACATAAAGTTGTAAGTACATTATTCGTTATATCCAACATTCGTAAAATGTTTGGTAAGAAATAACAGTGTCTCCAAAACAAAGAAAACTGTCGAGATAAGGCTGGATAAATAGACAAGTAAATAGTATTCATTTATGAGAACATGAGAGGTGCAGACAGCTGCAGTAAGGGCCACGATGAATGGTCGAAGTCCGACTTACCGTAAAGCGTGGTCCGATGGAGCAGTGGGCAGACTCACATCTCGGTGCCCCGGACCTGCAGAAAAACATAACAATTATTCAGTATGCACTCATTTACGCCTTACACTATGACAAAGAAATACAGTTTACTTTTCAGCTAGCATAACATTAGGACAGACACTAACAAACTTCACCGTCCGTTCTATTGTTCGCACAGTTAATTAATTTTCCGTGACCATGGAGGGTTTAGCCACCAGCAGAGTGCACACTGACTTAATTATAATGGCCAGAGGAGATCGGTTTACCTTGAACAAGGAATATTGTTTGTATTTAAACACAAAAAACTCAAACGAAATGTTTAATTTTAATAAGTGCGTGGTTATTACATTTCTCTGACTTAATATTTAACTTCATTGAAGAAGTAACAGAAACTAGGGACTGCATCGAACAGAAACTAATCATTTGATAACAGTAAATAAAAAGCTGTGGACACGTTAGGTCTAAATAACCAATGTATCTGGTAAAATTTCAGTCAAATGTATGTTCATTGAAGCTTGATACAAACATGCCGACAGGATGCATGTACTGGCAGTAATCACACCATATGAGTGTGATGAAACAAAGGAAGCATACATGCAAATATACTGATTTATTTAATCTAAATGATATATGATATTGCACCAGCCATTGTTACTGAATTGCTAAATCGGTTGATGAATTTAACTCCAGACTCTGAACACGTCGGGTTTCGTTCTGGAACCGTATCTGGAAGTTGCGTTTTATTCTGAAGAATTTTCTGTGTATGCTTTTCGTAGCATCATAATCATCTTACGACACGTATAAGCAAAAACATTGAGTGATAATTAAATCCCAAATCTGTCAACACGAAGGTTACATTAATAATATATACTAATGTAATAATAATAATTAAATAGCTGTAACGTTATGAAGAGCTAGGGAAACCAGCAAAGGAAATTCGCTCTTAATATAGACGAAGACGATTCTTTATGAAGTCCGAAGTAACGGCAGAGAGAGAGAGAGAGAGAGAGAGAGAGAGAGATAGAGAGAGAGATAGAGAGAGAGAGAATATACTGCAACAAGCCATTTCACTCAATAAATGAAAATTATTACTAATACAACTGTGATTTTTGTTTTGTTTTCTAGGTTACTCAGTAAGACCAATTTTCTTCACTAGGTTGAGCAACCTGCTGTGTAAAGCTGAAAGATAATCCAATCGAGTTGGGAGAGAAATGTACACTTAATGGGCAGAGAAAACCATCTACGCCCGGACACATCTCACATGTAAGGCATCCTGGCTCGAATGAGCAGGGAATACAACTAGGATTGTTGTGGTGGTCAGCCAATCATATTGCGCCGAGACTTAGTCTACTCAGTGATACATGCAACAGTATGTCCATGTCATCTTATCGTCTATTTGCGGTTTCTTCCACACTTTTGGAATAAAACCTTTGAAAAATCACCCCATGCAAATCGTGCTTAGTTGTTTCCCGAATGTGCCACGTAACACAAACGTTTTATATTTCTGTTAATAAAAAAGTATCTTATTTAAATTAAATTGAGCTATTACTTATATTTTAGCTACCAGCTATAATATTCCAGTTATTATTAATATTAATAAATAGAGAGATAAAAT
Source organism: Clitarchus hookeri (assembly GCA_002778355.1). Lineage (NCBI taxonomy): Eukaryota > Metazoa > Arthropoda > Insecta > Phasmatodea > Phasmatidae > Clitarchus > Clitarchus hookeri. Next base: position 69,022 of record NQII01007092.1, on the reverse strand, counting down.
AGGCGTGTTGCTAATGCCTAGTAAGAAATAGTCCTTATTCAAAATATTGTTTCACTGAGCGCGCACGAATACGGTGAGTTGTCCCTTTGGTGTAATTTTCTAGACTCGGTTAAGCTTTGTTTGAATGAGGCGCAGGGATATCCTGAAAGTAGAACCTTTGCAGGACTTTAGAAAAGTTGGAAGTAACCGTGAATGGACTAAAGTTTGAAATATTACCGAGTGAGGTGGCGCAGATATAAACCACTGGATTTGCATTCGGCTGGACACAGGTTCGAATCCCTGTCCGGTCCTCGCGATTTAGGTTACCTATGGTTTCCCGAGATCACTCCAGGCGAAGGCTAGGATGATTAATTACTACAGGCCATGGTCAATTCCTCTCCTGCTTATGCATAACTCAATTAAAAATCTGAAAATTAATAAATTACACAAAACGTGATTTTCACAGTACATGAGTAAAGGCAGAGTAAACAAACCAAAGTAAAATTCACCAGTTATCTAAGAAAATAGTTCTTCTCAAAATAAAGTACAAAAAAATACCCCAAAGAGTGCAGAAAAGAGAAAACAAAAAACTACAACAACAACACTGCACCGTTTAAAAATTATGTAGCTGTTTTTCTCACGAACCGCTTGACTCAAAGTGTACTCACAGGCAACCTTTTTTCCCAATTCGATCTGCATGATTCTCATCCGTCATACAATTTTTCTATTATCAGCGTTCCGAAGTTTTGTTCGATAACAATACGGGACTTTCTACTTTATTAAAGGGTTTCATACTATCAACTAAGTTTTCACAGACTGCAATGCTCCACTTGAGAACAATGTATTCAGAAATGCGTTTTTTATTCTCAAGGAGTTTTTAAAATTTTTGAATAAAAGCATTTGAGAATAACGTTTTTCACGGACGAGTACCGTCCTTAATATATATATATATATATATATATATATATATTCTTTCTCATTTTGTTGACGGAATCTTTTCACAGCTCTTTGGCCTAGAGTTCATAATAAACCGGTAATGTACCAATTCGTGATTTTACCGTATTACTCTCAAAGACTAAAGATGACTTAGACCACACTCTAAGTTCGAATCAGTGATATCAATCAGTGAAATAACCTTCACTGAAAGTCATTTGACAAGCTACTGCTGACAGACGAATCAAGCAAATGAACTGGGAACAAGTGATTCATAGCAGTGGCATTCGTGACGTTCAGCGGGAAATCACAAATAAATCAGTGAAATGCAACCACTATATTGATAAGTTATCTGGCACTGATTATCAGTTTATCAATTCTCCCTGTTTTCACTGATTTCACTCAATTCTCACTGATTCGAGTTTAGATTGCAAGTTTTCGTCTTCTTGCGTGTGTACCCAACATTGATATACCCTACAGCAATATAACTGTCAATGTCACATGTTCAACGGTGATGAACATGTTTGTATCTTAATTTTGGAAAAACTAGCCGTTTTATACGAATAAAATACTTTTACTAATGAATTGAGTACAATTGCATTTAATTTTGGTCCGAGTAAGCATACAAACATCTCAAAGCACTTGTTTACATATCCAGTGTTCTTACTTGAAAACCTATCCACGTCGTTTATGCTAGTCGTATTGGCAGAGAAGTAGTCCGATGTTGGGACGAGAACACGAGTATTGCGCAGCTAGCGTGATCACTCTACCCCATATTCACTCTACCATTCGTCGTTCACGTTAACGCACACTAGACAATTGCCCTTCCCCGCTGCAAGCTTATCATCTCCGCACTTACCGGCGAGTGTCTCGAATGTTCCGATAATGACACCCTCGCGCACGTGCACGCATATGTACAAACATCACGCACTTCGGAAGCTTTCTGCAACCACGAGACGCGAAAAAACAATAATAACGTATAACGCGTATAGCACTGTCCATAGAATTTTCACCACCGTTGAAATCTCCAAGGCGCTAAAATTCGAATCAACAAGTGTGCTAATTCACATTTTGAATGAGTTTGTGACTGAGCCGTTAATCATGTGGTTCGGCGTATATAGCTGTCAGCAGTTTTTGTCTTAGGTATTTCTATTTAACTCATTATAACTTAAACTTTTTTTTCAACTCCTACACATTAAAAAATGTTGCTACTTGGAAACGACGTGCTCGAAGAAATACAGTAATGGCAGCTTTACTCTTGTGGGTTGATACAAAGTTTCACTTTAAAATGTGACAGAAAATCTTATTTGCCAAATTTGTAAAATTTCGCTAATTTCGGAGGTCGTTAAAAGCTTACTGATTACACCTGGCTTGAAAGTAAAGCATTTTTAAAAAGTTTTCAAAATATGTTGACTGTCGCTCAGTACAAAATAAATGCGCTATGACTGGATGTTGATCTTATTTACCATAAAATATAATACTGTTTTTTTGTTCGAAAGTTAAAAATAAAAAAAAACAGCATTTAAAATGTATAAGATTGTTGTAGTAGCATTTTATTGAAATGTTTTGGCGACCATTTTCCAAGTCTTTGCTTGTAAGTTTTCAGCTTATAAGTAAGACATGGGTGTGGACGCATTTTCTGAGACTAAGACAGAAATAATCCAACATTTGAAAGTCACCTATAACGTTACACAACCATGTGACATTCATAGTCGTTTGAGTGATTCCCAAACCGCGTTCTTCAGGTCGTAGTCGCTAACAGGCAAGGTTACTTTGTGGCGAGAGTTGGGCAGTTTACCCTGCAACGCTCACTTTTTGAAAAATTAAGGATCATTTGCACAACCACGACGGTGGAATTATCACGACAATATTCCATTCAGTTTTATAAAACAGTTTGAGACATGACAAGTTATGTGCATGTTACCACTAAAGTGCAGAACGTAAGTTCATAATTTGATCACAAACATTTTGGGGGTCTTAATTGCAAATTTGATAGGCATGTTAGGGGATGACATTTGGTTAAACATTAAGACTGTACTTAAGTGGCAAAGCAAAGCTTGGCAGGTGAGAATCAAGTTTCAAAGAGCAACTGTCCGGAATTATTAATGGAAATATTTACTTACTATGATGTTAGTAGTTACATGTCATGATCTTAAAATTGTAATTACATTTAGTTAAGTATTTTTTACTCAAGAAGTTGCAATTACCTCATTTACAGCAGTTGAAACATTCCTAAAACGTTTTCATTCTAGCAGAAACGAAAGGCTTCCAGTTATCATAGCTGGTTGCTATAAGACAATTATTGTTCTTAGAGACGAATACGGATGAAAAGAAATTAGGATTATATCGTGCATTTTAAGTATTAAACCAGTTACTTTTATTCTGTACTAGCTGCACCCGCGGCTCCATTCGCGTGGTTATAGTAACAAACTTATAGGGAAAAATAACGGCATTTGTCAAAAAATTCAGCGAAGCCATTAATACGGCCTGCGATAAACTCCGGCCTCAAAAGAAGCCCAGCCACCAATGTCTGCTTCAATCGGCCCAGCCATGTCCATTCAAGACCGAAAAGAAAGATTGGGTTGTGCAGAGTCCATTATGGTACGAATTTCGTAATTATCGTACGAAATAACGATGCGTGGTGCAAAACCAATTGTGGTACAGCCAAACCATGTCCATTCCAGGCCGGAAGATAAGCTTAGGTAGTGCAGAGTCCATTATGGTACGAATTTATAGATTATCGCATGAAATACCGACGTTATGGTACACTATACCATATGTATGGTACGCAAAATATATACCCAGTACCCATATTTATGGTACACATTATAGTACCTCCTTAGATACATACAGAAATTTTTACCTGAGGGAATGAGATATTTTTCTGAATAAAAAGTGGCCTATGTCACTTCCCGGCCCTCCACTTGTGCAAAAAAATCACGTCGACCCGTCGCTCAGTTAACACGTGAAAGAAGGACAAACAAACAAACACACTTTCGCATTTATAATGTTAGTAGGACCAGCTGTGCCCGCGGCACCGCTCGCGTGGACTACAGAATTATTGTTTGGTTTTTTTTTAAATAAAGTTTAATTTTACTTAGTGTTAATTATGAGATAAATAATCATTATACAAATATTTTAAATTTAAAAATACGTATATGTTTTAAAAGTGTCCGCAGCTTATTTTCAAAATGGAGACTATATAAACTTTTAGTTTAGTATGCTATATCTACGAAACTACGTTATCAATCACAGCTTAACTTTGTATACTGGAAGTAGCTATGCTAATAACAACTTAGCTAATACAGAAACTCTTTACTGCACCATAATGCCAACCGACTCGCGAAAAATTACTTTTTCACAAAACTTTTGATATACCTTAAAGTATAGGCGGGAATTGTATGCTGTATAGATCATTTATTATCTTCGTTAAACAGTTCTATTTAAATTTTTTTTTCTCTTTGATAAATATTACGTTTTTAACGGGGAAACAACAGTTTAAATTTTACGTATTTATTTATGAAGAAATTAAATGGTAAAAAAGCTTATTAGTATTTCACTGTTATAGATACATATGTGCTACCGCGGAGTTTTTTTTCTGTCTTTTTATTCTACACAATTCTTTACAACATGATACTGTTCCATTTTTAACGGTTTAGACAGCGTATTGCAAGAGAGCGCGCTGGCAGCAATCTTTTTTCCGATTTGATCCATATTATCGTCACTGCTCATGCCTAATGTTACTTTACGTAAAAAAGTATATACTAAAACCTGCCAGAGAACATAGCTATGAATTAAAAAAAAACACGTAAATCGGATACGTGTGATAAGCGCACTAACAGACAGACGTTGAGTTTTATAATATGTATAAATTATAACTGTATTATAAAGCTACCATATTAGCTTTGAACACTCAATAAAAAATTATTTTAAGGAAATGTTGCTTGAATTATTTGTGTAAAGAATACCTTTGTCATTCAAAATATAGTTGTCTGAAGATTTATTTTATACAGAATGAAGCATGACCGGCATACATATTCCGCCACTAATAAAATATTGAAACGAAAAATAATTACATTTTGTTTCACCATTTCATCAAAACCGGCTCTGGAGTGGCAGGATTCCGAACTGGAATGGATAGGAAAAAAAATTATTCAATAATATGCTTTGCGCGGTTGCTGGTTCATTTGTTTCAGTAATCGTATTATTTCATTTCAGAGCGCTTGTTTCTACTACTAGCGACTGGCTCGACGGCTTATTAATTTTAATATGCTTCAAACTAATTATCATTTGCAGCAGAAACAAATTCCAGAATAAATAATGGTACACATTTACGTCAACTACCACGGAAACAATAGTGTTACGACTTCTGAAATTACTAAAAACAGAGAACTTACGTAAATTCCGCCAAAATTTCACAGTAAGTTCTCATTCCATAAAATTCGTTACGAAACAATCTGGTATACTGAAGATTTCACATCGTGAAAAAGAAATTATCAGAAAATATTTTAAGCATAGTTTCTCATAAACACACTTCTTGTACAATTATTTTAAGTGTTTTCTTTTTTTCAGCACGTATCTTTCAATTGTTTAAGTGGCGAATATATATATATATATATATATATATATATGTGTGTGTGTGTGTTTGTGTATGTGTGTGTATAGATTTCGTGCTAACAAATCGTATGCCTATAAAGTTTAGAATATATATAAGATTAAATGTTCGCAATGCATTTTGAGTCGAAATCTGCATTCTACTACCAAAAACGGCCAGAAGTCGCAAAACATCTCACGTAATTAATCCTTGAAATTGTAAAACGTGACGTAAATTTGGTGATAATGTGGATGCCACACTGTTAAAAATGTTCTTATAATAACGGACATTTTTACGTAAATCTACACTAAATGTATGGTAACGCATTTCGTAATGACGGAAAACGTAGTTCCGTAAATACAAACATATTGAAAGTCTCCGTTTTTCCTACAGCTTTGGGTTTTTAAGACGAACAATGCCGAGTCTAAACGAAGCTTTCTTCGCCACTGCAACCAGAGCATTATCGCTTCTGCGGTATTTAGGATATCCACGTCACTTAAGACCTATTCCTTCAATCATCAAAATATTAGCATCAGGCGTCTGTAACATTTAGCAACACTTAAAATACACAACCGTCAATAGAAACTGAAAAATTTTCCTATGTGACTGCAATATAAATACCGGAGTTGCGTCACAAGATACCACAAGGGACTCGTATGTATAGGCTACTCACAGTAAAGTGAGCACTTTTGAAAGCCCTCTTATTTGGAACAATATTCACTAAACGTATTTTATTTTTGCCTTAGATGTAAACTTACGAGCGCGGTGGAATATTCACAATGTGTTTATTACTTACATAGCAATATTTATTTAAAAAAAAAGGTGGTTAAGGATAAAAATGGCTGAAAGGAAACGTAACTAGGGCCTCAAAAGTGATCACTTTACCGTGAACAGACTATAAATGGCGCCGACTTCTGTGGCGCAGTTAGTTACGTGCCGGATTACTGTGCGGGGATTCCGGGTTCGAGTCTCGTGCAATGTATGTATATTTGTTTTTGTACTTTTGAGTCATCCTGTATCTTTGTGTTCGTCCTTTCGAGTCACCCTTCGTGGGAATAAGTCCACAAACTTTGTTACATTTCAAATGAATCGTTCAATAAAGTAAAATATTTAAAAAATGTTGAGAGCCGTGTTTTGTCAAACATATACAACAGCTGATTTGCCTGCAACTGCACTGCAAATGAGAGTGCATACTACAAATCAATCTCACTCGAACTACTGAAAAGTAATTTAATAAGATTCTTGCCACTAGAGGGACCAAGTGCGATTAGACTGAAGATGAGACAGCACAATTTCAGATTTCCATGACTGCAAGATTTGCTCGCGAACTCCCAGATTATCTGTCTTTCTCCTAGTCGTATTGGAACTTGGTTAGAGGAAAAGCGCTGTACAATGTGTTAAACTTAGTGGAATCAACGTTCTAGAGGTCAAAAAAAGAATTCAGTGCTAAGCAATGGAAGTTTGTCATCTCGCGGCTGGAGTGGAATGAGCAGGTAACCGGTGCCTCAGAAAAGAGAACTCACTGTCACTCAGTAGAGATCACCTATAAATCAACATAACACAGTCGCTGTGATAATCAAAGACCTTTAAAATTATTGCAGTGTAAGTTATTTCACTACCTGTACGAAGAATTTGTATGTTTTGAAGCCAGTTACACTGTTTAAATTTCAGAGTGTAGTGTGTTCATAACCTCATAAACAATCTCTTCCTCATCCACAGATCATCAGCTGACAAAGTTCAACAGTAGCCATATGTATGTTTTCCTCCTTTTCTGGTTCGTATCGTGTTCTTGTCGCGTACTGTCTAAGAGACGTTTCATTACTCTCTCTTAAGATTTATCGCCTCTTATTAATTAATCATTTTATATGGAAATGCTAGATACGATATATTGCGAAATAAAGCGGCAATAAATTTTGTTATGTCCAGGACAATTTTCTAAATAACCAGATTCGAGAAATATATAATCTAAAGTTATAAAATCAGGACTGGATCTAACAGGAAATCCGTTGTTTCTGTTTCAAATAAAAATATCTTGGACACAAAAATAAATAACCGGATTCATTTTATTAAAACCATTAATAGTTACATCCCCTACTGTTTGGCCTTTTACAAGTGTTCGGACATGAAATAATAGGCACAACATTCCGAAAGTTCGTAGAATTTATAAATAATGTTTGCGGCAGAAGATATTAATTCTTTATACTTGGACTTTATTTGACTTTGATTTCACAGCCATTCACATTCATCAATTTAGAAATTGTACCGTTTTTTTTTAAAATGAAAACCAGTAGACTTGCCAGGGCTAACGACTAATTGAGTGCAATGTGATGTCCTGTCGGAACATTAAACACTAAGCAGACCCATTCACAGGCGAACTCGCGTGAATATCGCGATAGCATGGCGGAGAGGCACGTACTTGGCATGGAAAACATTCAAATATTAATGGCAATGAGTGTAATCTGGTATTACCATTCCGTGACTTTCGACTGCCGTGCGGGATCGCTCCACCCAAAGCCGGGCATTTTTAACATGTTCCGTAATGCCACGATCACCGCAATTTCAAACGAGCGGATACGAAGGGTTTTTTTTTTACGCGAACCGTTTGCGTGCTAATCGCGCGCGGGGGCATTAATTATGACTCAGATAATCCGGGCTGATAAGCATGCTAATTTGCGCGTTTGATAAATCGTTGCGTTGTTTTATTTGATTCTTTTTTCACAATGGTATCGTCGCGTGGTGGCTGGCGCCTGATGCTGTGGCGATACGTGGAACGCAACACGGAACCTTTCATGCCGAACAAAGTTTCAATTACTTCCAGGAGATGGCGGACTTCGTGTTGGAGCCACAGTTATGGTTCGTTCTAAGGAAACTGCAGTTGCTTTGCGTTTTTTTATCAAAAGGATTGTGTTGCCAGTATTACGAAGTAAATAATATCACAACAGACTAGCATTTATAAAAAGTATTAAACGTGCATACTAAATAATACAACAAAAAAACCGATTAATTATATATTTTACAATGAATGTTAAGTAGTCTATCAGCTTCACTTCAATTCTGCATAATTCAGAAAATAGGCCTGAAAATACAGATGTATCAGTAAAAATTTTCAAATTGCAAAATTTTAATAAATTAATAAATATTGTCTCGGAATGAAAGTTTGCATGCACTTTAGTCAGTCATTATGCTTGTCACGTTGGANTATGAGGGGGGGGGGGCTAAAGATATGAGAAAATATTCGGAGCTACCTGCATTACAAAGGCCATGAGGGAAAAAATATAATTTTTATAAAAAGCCTTAACAGTGAAAAATATTGTTGCTGTTAGTTATGCGCAGAGGCTAGCAATAAGAAAACCAAAATCTCATTTTTATTTCTGAGGAGGTGGAAATTTCCATGCACAATGTACCAGCATTGGCAATTACTTCAGTGGAGATACATTAAAGAAAACCAAAGAAATAATTTCAGTATTCACAAACGTTTATCTAAATTTTGTTAGTTCATTATTAAGAAAAGGGACTACTTTCCCTCCGTCATTACCAACTTAACTTGGCACTTGCTAATCAGTGCGCTCGTAAAATTATATCCTGTAAGAGCAGTGACATTTTTCAAAGGTTGATTTCAAAAGTGCTCACTTTATCGTGAACACGCTGTACAAAAACTGATTCGTTTGCAACTACACTGCATTACAGGATTGCATTTTACACATTACATTTGCAACTACACTGCATTACAGGATTGCATTTTACACATTACATTTGCAACTACACTGCATTACAGGATTGCATTTTACACATTACATTTGCAACTACACTGCATTACAGGATTGCATTTTACGCATTACAGGCGAACTCAACATCAACTACATGGCAAATGCAGATGGGTTGGCATGGTTCTAAGTGCATGACTGTAAAAAAAAAAGGAATTAAAGTTTTAAATTCATAATCTTGCGTGGGTGACGTTTTAAAATACGTGTTGCTATAAGTTTCATTTTCATTTCATTTCATTTTTTAGCCTCCCGATAAAACACAACAAATGTGCTGGGAGTTGTCAACTAGTACAATACAATACAATACGATACAGTGGTACTGTACATATATGCAGAACATGTTAATGTATTAAAAAACTGTAATACAAAATAACACATGTAAAGTAAGCAGGCAAGGCCACAGGTAACTTCCTACACTCTAAGCGCGGGAAGATTAAAAACAGAAGCGCTCCCGTTATATTCCCTATTGTTCCGGCGGAGAATTATCAGTGATTGCTTTATACCCATTCAGACCTCACTTCACGTGATATTTTGCTTTAATCCTCCTTGTATTCAGTACAAATTCCCAATAATGTAGCCAACAGACTATAATCTTCAATGTGCACCTCGGGATAATGTTTCGGCGTGCATTGTCTGCGAATGTACGTGTGAACCATTTTGCGGTTTAGGCGTACTAAAGCCCCAAGACATTTATTTCTGACCACATAGTGGTTTTCTCGGCCATCACTGCGAGGTTTGTCCAGAATTTTATCTATATGTTTCGTATATACGTCCGAGATTATATTATTTGTTCAAGCTCTTAAAACGTAGTTAGTTTTCGAATCGTTTATGAATTATTGATTATAAATCAACTGAATATATTATTTACAGCAAATTGTTCAAATTTTATGAACCATACTTTATCACCCTAGGTCCTTTACAAAATTAGTTCTTGGTCTGAAGTCCTCATTCAAACACACACGCAAGGTTGCACACGCGTAAGTACAGAATGTTCACGGTAATACGAGCACTTTTGAGGCCCTAGTTACTTTTTCCCTTTCAGCCATTTGTTATTCTTTAACTAACGAATGTAATTCAACTTTGTGTAGTGAGACTACTTTGCTTCCGTCGCTACAAACCTTGGTGAGCGCGTGTCCGGCAGCGTGACTCACAATGTATGCAGACTGCGCCAGCGGCATTTATCAAAGGCTCATTTTTAAACTGCTTAATTAATGGAAACATTGATTATTCACGAAAAAAAATTCTGAGCACATGGTAGATTTCAATACTTTAAGCACAGACAGAAATTTTTATTTCGCCACTGGTAGCCCTCTGCATGAGAAGTCGTTTCTGTTTGTAACCAGACCAATTAGAATTCAACAACTTTGGTAGTGAACCAAAGTTAATTCGCGTACTAAGAGTATAACATTTTATTGTAGCCAATCGAGGAAGGTAAACAACAGTACAGTGTTATGAAATATAACTTGTCTCGAAATGTTTTCGCGAAATTTTCACTGCCCCTATTAATTAGTCGCGAACTTTCTGTAGTCAAAATATAGGATTGTATCACAGGTGGGAGGGANGTCCCATTGTTGCGCGCAGCAGCCGGCATGCCGGCGCAGCGATAATAACGGCCATCATCCCCGGGACTGCGAGCTACAGGTGCGAGAGAGACCCGGGACCAAGCACCTGCCGAGGAGGGTAATTGGTGAACTGAGGGTCCTGGGTACGCACTCTGCGGCCCGCGGACCACAGACCACCCTCTCTCAGGCTGGAACAGGGATGTAAAACGTATTTATGTAAGACGCCTGAGGGGCGTATCTGAGTTCGTGAGGGACGGAGGTCTTGATAGAAATTAAAGAGCTAAACTTGATTTTAATTTATTCACACGACTATTATTTACACCATTAGTGCTATCTCTCTCCGCTATTACTCTTTTTATTTCTCAGTGAGCGCAATGCAATTAACGTCCTTCTTAATGTCTCTGTTTGGTTGTAGTTAAATAAACTCCTACTCATCATTAACACACTTCAGTCTATATGTTGCCATCATCTGTAATGTCTCACTCACATATCAAGTCCAATAGTCCAGCCTGCGGTCGCACTCTTCACTGCGCCGATGCTCGCAGTCGCAGAGTTTCCCCCCGCGCCGCTCGTTTCGCTCGTAGTCTGGCGCTGAAACTCCAGTCACTCATTCACTCATCAACTCCCGGTTCGGGGGCCCGTTGTCCTCATATGTCAGTTGCCCTGACCATCTGGATGGTTCAACGCACCCCGAGTCACGCTGAGAGAAACGAGGTCGGTAATCCAGAGCATTCTTCAGTAATATAAATATAGTATTTGTAATACAATTTACAGCTCTTTACATTGTACTACAGCAAATTCACTATAGTATGCAAAGTACTATAATTTTAACTGAATCATACTATTTTGTATTATAACTTTGAACTTTTGTTTGCACAGAGCTATATTTACTATTGCACTTAATACCTCAATGTTACCAAGTATTCTGCAAAGAAAACATTAACATTAATGTTTTATTATGAGTTCAGTAGAGCTGTTGTGGCGTGGTGAGTTGTTGGTCTCTCTTAGCTATGTATATTTTTGCGTTTGTATTTAGAATAATGCAACCCTTTCTGTATTCTGATGAATGCGAACCTTACTGTATATGGATGAATGCTTGTTGATACAGATTCAGTGTACTTGTTGGGTACTGACTGGTGGATATACAACTTCAACTCGTTTCGGGTTTTGTTTTGAAATATTTTTATTAATGAGAAGTTATTGATTTTCCACACCTTAGAAAATTTTAACGTAAGCAATTTTAGAAACACCTAGGATGTTGAATACTGCAGTGACATTATAAATACCTATCTATAGCATAGTCCAGCAAATTTATTAATGATAAAACATAAAAAAAAACTGAATTTATTTATTAACAATAAAACACAAACGAGGTCTAAACCGTTGCTGTCAAAAACATGTCCAATAATGTACTATAACTGTGTACCAAATACTATAATCTCCACAGATGTGTACTACCCTTGCAAGGTTCACGTCCCTGGGATGGAACTCCGATGCATGCCATCCGCAACCCTCTGTGCCATTATACACGCACGCCTTATGGGGTGCAAGGGAAGTGGAGAGATTTGGGCTGCTCAGAACATCGGGGTCTTGAGAGCCGATGAGGGTAAAGCGAGGTGAGTTTGGAGCAGCACCGGAGTGCAAGGGCGGGGGAAACGAGAGATCCCCGAGAAAACCCGCCGACCGACATCATCGTCCGGCGTGATTCCCACGTGCGAAAATCCGGGAGAGAGCCCGCCAGGAATCGAACCCGGGTTCACCTAGGTGAGGGGCGAGTAGTCTGATCATATATATGTACATTAGATGAGTACAACCGCCCAAGTTGGTTGGATAGTCACGAAGGGTGGTAGGATCAACCGCGTCACACTCATCGTCCGAGAAGCTTGACAGTAAAATAAACATAGTTTACAGACGCATACAACGATAATTAGGGCCACCGGTTTGTCGCGAGAAGATTCATTGACTCGTTTACTCCAAAACCCGTTAGTTCAGAAACAGTGTCGCGGTCGAATAGTTTTAACACGCAAGCGTCTTAGGTGTTTGCCAACCAATCACGGGAGTCCAACGTCGGGGTATCTTTTTCTGATAAGTCCAGACGAGACACGCTGCCAATAGCCAAAGGAAATTTGCAAACCTGCACGTAAAGATGGAAATATAGTTTTTTGCATAAGTCTTCCCACGAAAAACAACAGGCGGCCTAACGGTAATCAATCAAAGGACGATGTCAGGCGAAGTAATAAAACCTAAACCAAAAGTAAAATTTACGTGGCCCAAGAGAGTGAAGGATGTAAGGTAATAGGATACACAGCACAGTGATCAAGTAAAGGAAATACTTATACCTCTGCATTGCCCAGAAAGGGCATAAGCTCGAGGGTGAGAAAAATAAAATAACCAATCGCATTGATATATCAATAAAAAAAATTATGGTCCCTAAACTACCGTGGTAGGAGGGGGGGGGGTGAATATTTACATATTTATCAAAGTTCAATCGATATAATAGACGTTTCGCGATACCCAAAGCACCTTTGAACTCGACCTTCGTGACGTGGCAATGCTTCTGCGTGCGTACATTCTAACGGACGTGCTGACCTGCGTGTGCACAGTGAAGTCGCGACGATGGAAGCAAAGTGGCTCCGTGGCTGAAAGTTGGCTAAAATGTACTAGGCAAACATTTGTGAATACCTAAATAATGCATTTTGCTTTTAAGTTCTTTTAGTCGACGTTTAGTCGTGGAATTACTTTCCTTCCATCGCTGCAACTTCACGGCTGTTGCCCGCTCGGCCAACACGTGATGTCCACACGTCACAGCGGAGAGAAGGAAAGTCATATCTTTAATCCTCATTTATCAATAGAGCTATTATTTGCTTAAAAAAAAATAACAGCCAACCTGATATATCAATTTTATTATAGACGATGGCACACACAACAAACCAATTCCGCAATCCAAATAGCCGTATTTCAAGTAACGTTAATTCTGCTCAGGTTAGGAACAAAACGAACTTTCTTAAGGGAGAGTTTTGCATAGGGAAAATTTCCGCCGTAAGGTGCGCAGTGTTCCAAAGAGGTCACCTACAATTAAAATTTTAATCTATGTGAATAATAAAATAGAAAGATTTTACTTAGTTACATAGTTATTTTACATTTCGTTTATGATTATTGTAATTGTTTTGTGTTCTAACGTATTAAATAGAGAAAATCTGGTAAACATCTGACACTAGCGCTTACCTAGTAGCGAAAATGTTTAGTTGCCAAACTAAAAGCATTGAGCTTCCCAACTTGAGAAGAATAAACCTTATTTTAAGTAACACTGACCTGTATAATTATCCATAATTAGGGCCACCGTTTTTCGAAAAAATATTTACACATAAGCTAGACTTCAATAACCTGCACACGTCAATACCCTTTACCTGATGCTTTGTTTACTGGCCCCGTCTCTTTGCGAGAGATGTCTTCCTACATGACAGGGCCAATCAGGGTCAAGTCATGGCGACACGCACGGGCCGTGCTTCGTGGCCACGCATAGCGGCCTGCCCAGTTGTCACGCGGGACCCATTGCGAGAATCTGTGTCTACTCTAACTGAAAAAAAAAGTAATATTTTAAAGTAAATCTTTTTTTAGGACCGAAATGAAAGTCGGTATTTTTTTTGCCCAATCATAAATTCTGTAATTTGAACATATATGCTGTCGTTGAAAATTGCCAAATTGTGGAATGATCGCCGTGAACAGCCATATATATA